>JANRGW010038116.1:0-20285 GCA_024733675.1 Psilopsiagon aymara | reverse complement strand
CTTCCCCCCCCCTTCCCCTGTTTCCTTAAGGATTTGCAGCACTTGCAGCAGCTTCAGCAACAGAATCTCAACCTGCAACAGTTTGTGTTGGTGCATCCAACAACCAACTTGCAGCCAGCACAGTTCATCATCTCTCAAACACCACAGGGGCAGCAAGGTAAGCGGTCCTTGCCAGGAAAGGAAATTGTACATATCTTTTTTAGAGGAGAAGGTGAAACTGAGATGGTTGATACACCTTCACTAACTGTTGATACTCCCTTGCAGAAATAACAGTATTGCAATTAGGAGACTCAAAAGGAGGTGTCCCTTTCTGCCTGTTAGATGCAAAATGCTTAGACTGTCTCATGGTTTAACCTGTCAGGTAAATAAACACCACACAGCCACTTGCTCACTTCCCCTGGCTGCTGTGTGATGCAGGAGAGAATTTGTGAGGAGGGAGGGGGGAAGAAGTAAAATTTGTTGGTTGAGATACAGACAGTTAAATAGGACAGAAACAGAAGGCATGTTGATGATGGTGGCAATAAAAAATTAGAATATACAAAACAAATGATGCACAGTGTAATTGCTTACCACCTGCTGACTGGTGCCCAGCCAGTTACTGGGCAGCAGCCCCTAGACAACTTTCCCCTAGTTTATATACTGAGCATTATGTCACATGGTATAGTATATCCCTTTGGCCAGTTTAGGTCAGCTGTCCTGGCTTTGCTGCCTCCCAGCTTCTTGTGTCCTCCAGCCTACTCACTGGTGGGGTGGGGTGAGAATCTGAAAAGTCCTTGACTTAGTGTAAGCACTGCTTAGCAACAGCTACAACATCAACATTATTCCCAGACTAAAGCCAAAACATAGTTCCTGTACCAGCTACTAGGAAGAAAAATAACTATGCCAGCCGAAACCAGGACATGCTGGAAAAAGATGACAAAGTCAAGAGTCCTTGTGGGAGACTAGAAAAGTCCTTAAGCCTAAGGAATATAGTGAATTTTGGTGTTAACTGAAATATAATTACACCTTGAGAAAAGAGCTAGAAGGCTTGATTTTTTTGTAACTCCTCCTGGAAATACTATTTTGGTGGTAAATTCGGTATGGCTTACATGCTAAAGGCAAACCAAGGCAGTGGAAGTGGTATTGTGCCCAACCAGTTAAGCTGTTGTACAGTAACTTGGCTCTAAGTACTAATGCATTCATGTTGCAATAAATCAGAGTACTGAATGCACCCCATTTGTTAATGTCCACAGAAACCTGCATTTAGCCATGGTCTCTTATGCTGATAATACACAAAATAGTCTTCCCCCCGCCCTTTCTTTTCTGTATGAACTCTACTCAGTTGTTCAGGTCTGGTAATCCAAAGATGCTTGCTCAGAAGGCAAATCCTGTTATGCTTGAAGATTCTTCCAGAGCATGGCTGTCCTATAAAGCAGCTCTTTGCACTTCATTTTCTTCTGTTGATTTTTTCATGCATCATTCCTTCTTATGGAATAATGAATTATTTTATTATTTTGGAATAATGAATTGTTATGGAAATAATAATTCTTATGAATTGGATAGAACTGGCTTTCTGTTGTGCTGAATTTCTCACACTGTCTGAATGCTTTCACATTTGGATAAAGTGTTAGTCATAATTAACTTATTTTAAAATAGGACTTGATTTAGGAGAGCTTTTATACCAGCCGTGGTAGAAAGTAGCTAAAAAGGCTATTTATGGAAGCATTTAGTAATGTACAAGTTTCTCCCAGAGAAGCAGAACTTACAAGCTTAACATATTCTTCTAGAAGAATTCAAACTTAACCAAAATTTAGTTCAAGGATTCTCTAAAATAGACAGCTTTCTTTTTCTTCAGGAACAGCAACAAAAAAAACATTGTTTTGGAAAACTTCCTAGTTTTCTAAAAAATGCCTGCGTTTTTCAGCTAACCTGCTGGTTTTCTAAAACATCTCTGAAGATGGTTCACAAAAAGGGAAACTAACAGAAGCAATTGTATTAATCTCTCAAAATGAATTGCCTTTATTATAGAAAAGAAGGAAAGCTATTTGTTTGTTTGTTTTAAAAAAAACCCATTGAAGTAGAATAACTACCAGAGAGGTTTTCATAGTACCTTTTTGAAGGACCATCTCTGAAAATTATTTCTTCACTGCAATTTAAGACCTGCATGTTGCTGTCATCAGTGATGCAGTGTGTGTAGATACACCATTTTTTACTGGTAATGTGCAGCCTGGACAACTGAATAGCTCAAAAATGTTGGAAGATTTATATTCTGACCATAGGCCATTAGTGTGTGACAATCTTCCAAACTGGAATGCTTGAATGGATCCAATTTTCTTCATGAGCACTCAATGATAAAGCAACATGTATGTCATAATATCCCTTATATCACTTTTTGGTATGGCTTTGTGCAGTATTTCATGGTTATTGTTAGAAGATCTCAAACAGCGTGTTATTATTTACGAGAAAGATTGAGAAAGTGTGTACTTTTATTTTGTTGTTTGCTGTTGTAGCTGGCTTTTCCATGTTTTTCTTGTCCTATTAGTCCTACTTGTACATTAGTCAACTTCATAAAATAATAATATTTTGAATAAAGTAGCATAGAGCTTTCTTTAAAACCAGTGGCATTCAGGGTTTTTTTGCTGCCTCATTGGTACTGCATATGGCTTTATATACGTATGTATGCTTTTAATAACAAATGAAAATTCAGGTTTATTTATGAATTATCTGTTCTGGAAGAAATCTACTGCTTTACAGACTAAGTATTTTGTACATGCCAATCGTGTAAATGAGAAATATGTTTCTTAATACAGAGAATAGTTGAGGGAAATGAAGAATGTTATCTCTAAGCAAGATTGTAGAAAAAATGTAAGCATTAGGTAGAAAGAAGTTTCTTTTACTTGAAGAGGTGATGGTGTGCAGAGTAATGCAATCATCAGCAGTCATACTGAGATTCTTGGAAGGGGTTGAATGTCATGGCTTGGATCCAACTTCTGGAAAAAAAAAATTAGAAAATTCAGTGCCTAAAATACTAATCAACAATGAGGATGTTATTCTGCTATCTTTCTTCAACACACATAGCTCACAGCAGCAGATGTGGAATTCTTCCCTTAAATTGCACTGTCGTATGTCTGATATAGTCATCTTTTCCACATGATTTCTGGTTATTCTCTGGCTTAGGTGAAACAAATTGTGAAGTTCCTGTTTTTCACGTTTGGTAATGGGTAACATCATAACTAGAGGAATTGTTTCAAGACTCAGCAGATATGCAGAAGATTGAATGGAAATAGAAATTTGGAACCATTTCTTATTCAGAGCAATTATTGTCCACATGTTATTGCTAAGGTCACAGGCAGGAATGTAGCGCCTTGTACATTACATCTTGTATTTGTACATCTTTTGTCTGTTCTCCTATCTAATAGATCTGTCTCTAGAATAATCAATTCAACATCCTTTACTACAATTATAGCTGTTTCTTAAAAATATTACCCTTGTTAAATGACCATTTGCCTTTCTACTCAAAAGATATTGCCAATAAGAATCATATTGGGAAAATCTGAATGGAGAGGGGAAATGGTCCTTCGTTTCATTTAAATTAATCTTGCAAATAGAAGTTGAGATAATGAAAAAAGAATGCATCATTGTAAAGGAGTTTTGGAATCAGTACTTATAAAGAAAGTATCCAGAAAGGCAAATGTGGAAGACAAGCTACTAAGTAGCTTTAAACATTGAAACTGGGCCTACCTATTCTGCTATCCTCTATTTATTCCTGTTTATTATTAAAACCCTTGTTTATGATTTTATTTTAAAAAAAAACTGAGATGATGATGGCTAAATCCAGTGCTGTTCTCTTCTTTCGTACTTATCCAACAGACCTTGAGAGTTCACTTGTATCACTGAAAAAACCCAGTCAAACACATTTTTTAAATGTAATAACGAATGTTAAACATTAGTACCTACCCTGCTGGCCTCTGGTACCATAAATCGGAGTGCAGCTTCCTCACCCAGTATGAAGATGGAGGAGGACGCCTGAAGTTTCCTGTATTTCTTCTCAGATACATAAATTTGTAATGGACAAGAATTCATCACATCTGAGATTGTGCACCTGTACTACCCTTACAGGACTCTTCCTTGTTTTGTTGATAATATGCTCTGTGAATCAGGTGAAAGTGCTTAGGTCTCCTCAATATGCAGTATTTGCTGGCACAGCAGTTGAATAAAATGTAGCTGAGTCCTCACATAAGAGGGGAGAGCTTGAAGTGGAATAAGGAAGAACTTGGGAGAAGTAATTTAAATGTTGACATTTCCCCATGTGCTACAAATACCCATTACCAAGATCTGAATTAAATCCTCTGATATTTCCTGTCCTCTTTGAAATCGAGTCTTTGTTTCTAACCATCTGAACAGCATCAGTGGGTAAAAATGCTGACTTTTCATTGAAGTAGTGGGCAGCACCTTTGCGTGGATCACTGAAATGATACTCTGCAAAACCACAGTGCAGCAGCTTCAGCACATTTGCGTCATGTTCCTGAGCTGTCTTAAAAGGGTATCTGGATGCAGCAAAAAGTGCAGCAGCTTAACATCTCGGTGGAACAGATTTGTAGGAATGGATAGGTTAGTACTTTCTCTCTTGTGTTGAAACCAAATATAATTCCAACTACGAGTCCCCATTTTGGAAGACCTGGATTTGATAAAATGGAGTACACCAAAGTGCCCAGAAGATTCATTGCATCAACAGTGATAAACAGAGTTAACACAAATAGCGCTGTATGTAACATGTAGTATGACACCCTTCCTTCTTTCCTTTCAGTTGTTTCCAGTTAATCAAACTGTGACATTTTAATGGCTTTGTCATGCAAGCTAACTTCGAGGATATGTCTGTGAGAAGATTAACAGCTTTGGCAAATAATAAGCAGTCAAGTTCTTTTTATATTTAAAAAAAAAAAAAAATCAATCTCTCTTTTGGGAGATCAGATAGGAATGAATTATGCATTATGCTTCTGGGCCAACTTTTTAAAAATTATGCTGAAAAAAATCTGCATCTGAATGTTTGTTTTATCTTTTGTTTAATTTTAGTAAGAACTAAACTCCAGATTAGTCTGTTGGCTGGCAGAAAGAGTTTTTTGCGTTGGACCAAAAAAATACTCTTGTAGACATAACAGGAAGAGTCCTGAGTAATGATAGATGCATTTACTTTAACTATTAAAAAAACCCAACCAAACCTCCAAAGCATCTAAAGCATCATACCTTTGCATAAATCCTTATCTCCTCCATTCTTTTGGAGCATCATATAGTTGATATATGTGGCATATTTAGTGCAATAATACTACTGGTCTCGTGGAACTCAATGGCGAGGATTAGAAATACTACCTCTGTAAATGTAAGTATACAAGTACAATTTTCAAAAGATACGTAGGTTGGAAGGCACCTGTAGAGGTCATGTAGTATTTCTTAAAGCAGGTCCAATTACAGCAGAGTGCTTAGGGCCTTGGCCAGTTGACTTTGAACATCACCAAGTATGGAGATTCTGCAGCCTCTTCAAATATCTACCCCAATAGCTGACCACTCTCATGATTAAAATAAAATGGGATAGTTTCCTTATATCCACTTCTAGTTTTCCATGTCTCTAAGGACAGAAATAGGATCTAACCTAATTTTTTTTCATAAAGCTGAACAGTCCAGCTTACTTACCTATCCTCATATGGGTGTTCCAGCCTGTTAGCCTCCCTCGTGGGCTTTGAATGTACAAAATCCTGGATATCATTGTGCCTGGTATGTGGAAACCAAAAGCTGAATGCAGTAGTCTAGATGTGGTCTTGCTAGTGCCAAATGGAGGGCAAGAATTGCAGCCCTTGACCTGCTGGTTGCACTCTTGTGAATAGAGCCTCTGATGTGATTGTTGACTGTCCTTATTGTTAGGACACACTGCTGGCTCATGCTCATCTTATTGACATACAGGACACCCAGGTCTATTTTCTGTGAAACTGCATTCTAGGCACCTAGTGTCCGCCCTGGTTTGCTATTCAGGCTTATTCCAGTCCCCATCCACAATGTTACGTTTTCCTGCACTGATCTTCATGTGTTTCCATTTGTATAGCCTCTCTAGACCCTGACTTCTGGCTTATTGACCATTTTCCCCGTATTTAGTATTAACCGCAAACTCACTGTCCCATCAGCCTTATTGGTTATAAAGATATTAATATCTATTATATTAATATCCATTAATTATTATCATTAGTACTGTTAAACAGTATTGATGGCAGTGTGAAGTTCCTAAGGAAACAGCAAAGTCTGAAACACCAGTATCTCAGCAGTTGCCTTAAAAGGTGCCATTTTGGACTTAAACTGTATTTAAAAGGCTGTGCTATATGCCCTTTAAGTTCAGTCACTGAAGTCTTCCTGAGTGGAAGTGGGGACCAGTAGTTTCTTCTCAGAAAAAAGCACCCCAAAGATGAAGGTTAGACAAGTCGTATTTGCAAAGAACAGAACTGTATGGAAGCCAGCAAGAGTCCAGAGCACGTGCATGAAAACTGTCTGGAAAGGTTGTAAACAAGTGGAAGAGATGCATGCTTTGCTGAAGCAGTTCAGCTCCCCATGCCCTGATTATTACTTAAGTCAGCTGCAGGTTGGCCTACCTTGTTCTTCAGTTTTTGCCCAAGAAACGTTGTATCAGTATGTCTTAAATAGGATAAATTGATGCAAAAACTGAGTAGATTAAATGCATTCAGAATATTTTATACTCAGTGCTAATTACTTCAGAGGGAGAATAAACTGAGGAAAAATGCAGTCATCTTGTGTTCTCCAGCAGAAGTGTTATTGCCAGAAAAACATCCTCTGGGATTTCTTTGAGGACAAAAAATCCCAAAAGGACAGTCCTAATGCGTCTGATTACAGTCATAAGATGAGTGAGTAACTTGTGATCTGTGGTGTAACTGGTGCACTAGAGGTCAAATGTGGTCACTGTCAGCTGCCTATTTTGTTTATTGTTGGTTGGCCACTCTGTATTATCAGTGCAATGGGTTGCTCCTTTCTATTTCAAGTTATCAGTTAAAATTCAGTGTTATTAAATGAAGGTCAAATCCTCTTCACTTGGGGATGATTGTTCACTAATTAGTATTTAGATTGGGGCAGCTGAAGTCATCTTTCAAGTGAACAAATATTTGTATTCTAAAAAGCACTGTGTAGTAGGGAGCTGTCTTCAGAGTTGCTTAAGCTGCTTCCTTCCCTCGCTGTGGCTTTTCAGAAACACAGGTGGAACATGTTGATCATGTGTTGCAAAGCAAATTTACATAGATGTCTATACTGTGCTATTATGTTGCATGAACATCTGGCTTTATTCCGTGGATCTTGACGTTTGATAGCAATACATTCTATTTAAAATACATGTTTAACAGTTTGTTAAAAAAAGTAACAGCAGTATTACTGTCAGAAAACAATTCTGTAGTTTTGTATCCCTCATTGAGGATACATTTTCTTCTTCCTGCTCCTGGTAGTTCCGCTTTTTGTGTCTCCTATGGCCTTAATCTTGCATAAAAGATCCAGTTCCTCACTTGGTATTTATCAAGTCCTAAATTCCTGTGTCTCCTACCTGTGTTCTACTAAGAGATAGCTGGTTGCGAGGGGTATGCTCTGATTGATCAGACAGCTGAGGAGTCAGAACAGCTCATGTCAAATTCAAATTACAGAATTTAAGTGGAACTTAGTTGGTGTTCTTTCCTCTGAGTGCCCATAGTGTCCACCTGTTGTTGTGCCATTGTTCTCTCCTGGTTTTAGGAACTTCGTATATTGAAGATACCTACTAAACAGAGGTTTAGTTAGTCAAGTTCTTAAATTAATAAGGGGAATTTGATAGTTGTAGCCAGGAGTTACCTAAAGAATGCCAGTAATATTTTTAACAGTAAAATTGAGGTAGTTGACTAACTAGGTATATTTTTGTCAAGATCATTACACCTTAAAAATATATAAATTCTGATTTTGGAATTACAAAAATCAGAGCTTCTGGTTAAAATATATAGATGCAAGCTTATATTTCAATTTCCTGAGAAATTTAAGAAACCATACAAATAGTGGACTGTAAGAGAATTTATTATTATAACAACAGCAACTGATGGTTGCATAAGTCTCAACTGTTCTTTAATGTTGTCACTTTTCCATCATAGCACAGGTTTTCATACATTCAGTGTAATGTTTGTTCTATTTGTGCAGTTTAAGCAGTGTTCTGTATCTTACCTAAGCTTTAAGTTCTGATTACATTTCCAAAAGATTTCTTCGTTATTTCAGCCAGGAAGTGGTTATCTGGGCTTATTTAGTCTTCTGGTGTGGTCTTCTGTTTACATTTGCCAGAGAAAGTTGTCTTCTTTTTAGGCAGGTTGCATGGGGTCATATGGAGAGGAAGAAGGGTGATCAAGGAGCCAAATTTGTGGTTTTGATTAGCATTTGATTAGCATTTGGTCATTGAATTTGATCTGATTAGTGTTCAGTTGTTTATTTTTATATGGCTCCCAAATTCTTGGTCAACTGTTTGTTACAGGAAGAAGTTTACCCTAAGTCTATAAGCTGAAAGAAGCAATAAGTGATTCCTGAACACGGAACTGGGATAACCTAGATCATTGCAAACTCTTTCTGCGGGAGAGGCTGGTGCAGACTTCTCTTTTTTAACCCTTCCATAAATGCCAAGGGATTTTGGGCAGAAAAGACCTGAGTCTGAAGTCTATGCAGGGATGAAATGAAGGCTTGCATCTCAACTTATTGTAACTTTACATTATTTGGCAAGAGCCTTGTGTTATCTTATTTCATGTTTTAGTCTTTTAAAATGACAAATCCAGCCCACCCTTTTCTTTTTCCAGGTCTCCTGCAAGCGCAGAATCTTTTAACGCAACTACCTCAGCAAAGCCAAGCCAACCTCCTGCAGTCTCAGCCAAGCATCACCCTTGCCTCGCAGGTCAGGCTTATTTCTGCAGTTTATAAGTCGCTTTGAGGTGATTTAACTATTGCAAATGAATGGACACTTTGTGATAGTTACCAGAGTAGGTATTGCAGCTGTAATAAGTGAGTTTGTCTTGCCAGATTGATTCAGTGTTGAACTGAATTATCAGTGACTTCCAGGTTTTTTTCTGTTTTAGTAGTGTCTACCCTAATGTGCCTCTTTTCATGCATTTAAGGTTCTAAATTTTTACTTCTAGCTGAAAATTTCCATGATATCTTGAGTTAATGGCTCTAGAGCATCATTTGATTTCTTGTAGGACTTTTTTTGGGCAATCTACAAATTTGTGAAATTCAGATGAGCAGGGAATGGGCTACCTAAAAAGCCCATAAAGGGGATTACTGACAAGTATCTTTCTTTCTAGAAATTTCAGTGATAATCTATCTTTGTTGTAGCCTGGTTGTTTTGCTATTATTGCTAAGTCATTGCCAGTCTTAATAGCTACTTTCTGTGAAAGTGAGGAGATTGTTAAAAATACATTAAAATATTCTGCTAGATTTTAACAATATATGAAATGCATTAAAATATTTAATATTAAAAATATTTATATTAAAATATAAAAGTACACTAAAATGTTCTGCTAGATTTTTAACAAAATATGAAAGCTCTATGATTAAGCTTTCAAACTGCAAGAAAAGCAATTTTAAGGTTGCATGTGCCTGCAAGTTTAGTTTTGCTTCACTCTGGGTTTTACTGTGCTGTTTAGTTATGTGACTGCATGCGCTTTGCAAATACCATGTATGGTATTTTCCTGCCAACTTAGTTACATGTAAGAATTTTTTAGTCTGTAATAAGATGCCTGAGTCTATCAATGTCTTAGAAAACTACATTTCTATTATACTACCTATAGTATTTTTCATGCACCATGTGGAAAATGGAATTTGTCTCACCTCTGTAGTTCATACCTCAGTTAGGAGCATGACTCCTTACTAAAGATTACACTTGGATTAAAAGAAAGTATCAAAACTGCAAAGAGAAAATAAATCGTCTAAAGGGGGCGAAGTCAGTAAAGACATATTGCATAAATTGCCCACTATGTTTAATGTAAATTTAAAAATATTTAAAAGCTTTATAGTGTGACACATTTATCTGCAATCCTAGAAAGATCATATATGATCACATTATTTCTCAAGAAATGGAATTATAGATCCTGACCTCACTCTGCCATCTGCTGTGCACTGCAAAATACTGTATTAATCCAGAAGGAAAACAACATAAGGAGCAGTGTAAAGACTTAGCTGTATGTAGGCCATTTCTTTTGGAACAGCCATTTCTGGACCCTTGCATAGGCTTTGCATAGTGCTGTAATGTTGCGAGGACTTGAGGCTGTTCTTATTTGCCCTGAAAGGGGTCTGTAGTCATAGCACATAAAAACATGAAGTCACCTTTGCTTAAGCGTCACAGCTGAACTGAGTAGAATTTTACAGGACTAAATGATTTGTCTCTGCATCTCATTTCCTTTATGGCACGGAAGAAGGTAGAGTTATGCACTCAAACGCATTTCTGATGTTCCTGTTGCACATGAAGCCTGAATTGTGCAATACTAGATACTATTTTGTCCACATGTGAATATTTTAAATGATGCTCATTTTTTTTCAGATTCTTATTATTGTTGCATAGTAAAATACACTGTTTTGCCCATGTACAGGAATAGTAAGTCTCACATGGGCTTAATGGAAGATTAGCCTTTTATATAGAAACAAAATGTGACCTAAAAGGAATTATTTTATGCAGGTTACCTTCACTTACTTTCTTGTATCACCAGTACATTCATCCATACTGTTGCAAATATCCACAGAAGGGTTAGAGGTAGACGTAGTTTTTTCTTACTGGAAAAGATGAGTCAGTCACAAGAGATGGCATTCAAGGAAACTTGCCATCTTTGCTGCACCATGTAGGTATGTGCTCACTGTTCCAAGATTAAATAGGAAACTTGAACCTTTTGGGCTGATGACAATCTGCCACTTCACACAAGCAGTAAATTCAATTTTTAAATGATTAAAAGGGGTGAATGCCAAGCTGTCTGTAAATGGTAGAACTATATTAAGTAAGAGCATTCAGCCTTTTTTTTTAGCAGCTTCTGCAGCAAGCAGAAGTTGTTGATTATCTGCTGCATTGAGCATCTCTTCTTTAATTGGTGCTGACAGAGCTCTTAAAAGGCTGTCATGTTAATACAGTTTTCTGGATTGTGATTGCTCATTCTTGAGAGGAGTCTAAATTGCAGGAACGCTCAGATTGCTGGAAACGTCAAATTCATTGATCTTTCTCACAGAAATCTTGTCTTTTTTTTTTAATTGAATTTTTGCTGATTATTCTTTTAAGTCTGAATTTGATCTTTTCCTTGCTATCTTAATAGCCAGCAACCCCAACACGCACAATAGCAGCGACCCCCATTCAGCCACTTCCACAGAGCCAGTCAACACCAAAGCGAATTGACACTCCCAGCTTGGAGGAGCCCAGTGACCTTGAGGAGCTTGAGCAGTTTGCCAAGACTTTCAAACAAAGACGGATCAAACTTGGATTCACTCAGGTGAGACTGTGTAACTTAGTCCATGCCAGTGTGGAATCTGAGGTCTCATCTTTCAAGTCTGGAGGGAAGACTACAATTCTACCTTTTCCTAGGAGAACCTTCTTAAATAGGGTTATGCTCTGGCTTTTGTGTAGGGGATTTCTAAGAAAGAAGAGAAAAAGCCATACATCCATCTTCTTCCCTGTTGGTTTTAAAGCATAGCCATTTTCCCAGCAGGTATGTGTATTTACCAGTGCCAGATGTCATTGCGTGTGCACTATTCATTGTACAGAATGCAAAATGAATGGGGAAAAGCACTTTAAAGATGTCTTCAGAAGTACAAAGTTCCAGAAATCGTACAGCACAATTAACTGCTCTGTGTGTTTGAAAAGTATATCACAACTGTGCAGTTGCTTTGGATGTCAGAGGGTTTTCATCTCTCAAGCTCATTTTTCTATTAAACATCAATGATTTCTGTATTTAATGCTTTTGCTCAGGTTCCTAAACAAAACCTGAAAGGACTGTCACCTTTAAAATTCGCTCCTTACAGAGGTGAACTGGAGTTGGGGGTTTATTTTGGTTTGTTTAAAAGCTCAGAAATATCCACAGAGCAGGAGAGAAGTAATCTTGAATGTCATGAAAATGATTGAATGAGAAGTGCAATTAAAAGTACAAAGTGAATTTTTATGTCCTGTTACTCTGTTGAAGGAAAATGCTGCTTGAATCCAGGAGTCCTTTCTTACTAATATCAAAATTATTTTTTTTCCTCAAAAAATTAAAACGTCTGTCCAGGTAAACAGTTAATTTTGGCAGGAGTTTATGGTAAGCGTAGGCATATTTTTGCTAGAAGAAATAGCTTGCAGTAATCAAAGTAGGTATTTAAAAGCCTGAGCTCAGAGCAGTCAGTCCAACGTACATGATTTGTTCTCCAGAATAAGTAAATCTACTGTAGCTGAAAGTATGTGCTGAAGTCAGATTTATTTTTCTGGCAAAGTCCTAAATGTTTGAAAAATCAGGGCTCATAATGAAAGTTCCTGGTAGCATCTTAATTACAACTCAAGAACAGAACGTTCTTAGTAAAATGGTGTTTGCTGGCATGTGTGCCGCCTCCTCTCCCTTCTTTCCACTAGAGGGAGGCACAGAAATACAAGTGATGGACACACACAAAGGCAGAATAGAGCAGAACAGAATAGAGTAAAATACAATAGTTTCCCATAGCCTAACTGAGGAGGTTCATGTAGGTCTTTAGTTAAGTTTAATCTGCCTTGCTATGAGATAATTATAAAAGCTCAACTAGACTTTTAAGTTATGGGTTAACCCAACTTTATTGATCCTGTTATGAATTTTCATGGTGAGGAAAAACGAACACAAATGCTCAGGATTACATTTCAGTATTTACTTTTGAGCTTAAAAAAAATGGAATCTTGAGAAAGTAATAAAATTGCATTTGAGCATTTCTATCCTGCGCTGAGTTTGTATGTGTATAATTAGGCAATTCAAATAATTTCTACCTAATTGCATAATTGGGTGATAATTAGAGACCCCTATTACTTTGGTTTCCTGTAGTTGAATAAATAAACTGCTTTTCAGAGAATAAAAGGAATTTTTTCTAGTGGTACTGTAAGCATTCTCAGACTCACACCACCCCTGCCTTTCAAAACTAATTGTGAGGTTTAGTTTGCATTTCAGACTAATAACTTACTGCATTCTGTCTTGTGATCAATGTAACAGGTTTTGAATTTCTGCAGTTCTGTCTCTTCTCCCACCCTGAAAAGTGGGTGATGGATTTACATCCTTTTGTTTAATTTCTTTCTATGTTTGACATAGAGACACAATGAGCATACTGCACCTTAGCGTTATTGCAGGTATGTGACTAATTGGTCAGTATAGATTTAAGCTGTGTGAGTAAACATTTTAGGCTATGTTAGGTTTATTCCTTTAAAGGTCTGCTAGTCTGTCCAAGTTTCTTGACTGACCAGTACACACAATAGCAATGTAGCTTATAACCAGTTTCAGTTCAGTACCAAAGCTTCATTCAACCTACAGAGTAGATAAGATATGTATACGGTGCCTTCATCCTCTGTCTCATCCATCCTTTCAGTCACCCACCCCAATTTATAAAGCTCTCACCCCAATATGTAAATTCCTTTGCTTACAGCTGAAATGCTGCCACCTTTTGGCACTGAAAATTATTGACAAAGAAACGGTTAACTGTCCATTTTAAATCAGACAGCAGATGTTAGTAAGAGCAACATAAATACCAGAATTAAATTTAGTTGGGGGACTGGAGCACATTTCATAACTCTTTCCTGCCAAGGCATAAATCAACTTATCTCTAAAATTGTTTACGTAGCCAGGTTTTCTTCTTCATAAACCCAGTAAAGCATCCATGTTACTTCTCTTGGAATGATTTATGAGTTTTAAAATGCATATGGGTATATGCATGTGATTTCCCACCTGTTTCCTGTGGTTGAAGGGCATACAAACCAATTGTTCTGCTCCTCTTCTAGGACGGAAATTATTTTCTTTGCACAACCTGCGCAATTTACTATGGTTACCAAAGGCTGTTTTTTTTCCTTGATTGTATGTGGCCACTCTGCATGCTGTTAGTATACTTGTATCAAGCTGTGGTTGTGGGTCTGACCTAAAAGGAAAGAAAGCAAGCTGTACACACAATCCAACTAACCCATTTGCAATTAAACTCCACTAATTATGTTCAAGCTTTTCAGTATCTTCTAGAATTTTCATACCTTTTTTGTTAAAAAATAGAAATCTAAATTAATCTACTTTAGACCAAATAGCATACTTAAATAATTAATTTTTTTTTCAAAGGGCAGGACCTTCTAGCTTTAAAGCAAAACAAGAAAACATGATGGTGTTTTTAATGGCCACAATAAAGAATTGATTGATTTTTTTTTTAAACAAGATTTTCCAGTGTAAAGTTACATTGGTGTGTGTATGTATACATTAGGATAAGCAGAATGTCTGATAGCTAGCTAAAACTTGAGTTTTGAAGAGCAGTAACAAATTTAAAGGGATGATCATCTGTTTGTAAATCTCCTGGATAGTTTTTTGACAGATGGGTAGTGATAGTGAAGACTACAGATAATCATTATTTGAAATGGTTCAACTTCTTGTCCACTCTGAAATGTGTATCTGTGAGGACAAGTTTGGTTTGAACCTCAGAAAATACCAAAAGTTCAGATAAGAATATTTTTGCATCTATTTAAGTGTGACATATGTTTGCAGACATCTTTTCAGGAGTGTTTTCTACTAATTTGAGAACATGAATTCACCTAATTTCTCCTAATTTGGACTTTTCTTTTTCAGTGTGAAGTATGTAGATAATTAAATCTGCTCCTGAAGAGAGCTTGGCGTTCACTTATTTTAAACAACTAAGGAAAAATTTGTGCGTTAATATTCAGTGGAATGTTTTACTCAGTAATAATGCTCAAAAGACAAAGCATCGGGGATTTCCTGGAAAGAGTTACATGGTTACACTGAGTGAAGCTTGACATTTCTTTATGATTATTTGCTTTAGCATGAATCTTGGTAGCACTGAGCAAGTTTCTGTGAAACCGAAATCCCATGCAGCAGTGGAGTCACTGAAAAAAATGAAGAATACAAAAGGGTTCTTTGCTTTGGAAGTGCCTATGTTAGTGAATCACCTTTTTCTCTTTCTTTGTCCAGGGTGATGTTGGGCTCGCTATGGGCAAACTCTATGGAAATGACTTCAGCCAAACTACCATCTCTCGCTTTGAAGCCTTGAACCTCAGCTTTAAGAACATGTGCAAGTTAAAGCCACTTCTGGAAAAGTGGCTCAATGATGCAGGTGAATGAGTCTGTATTTCTTCACCAGCCTGCCAAAATCAGTAGGATTCTAAAAAACTGTGAAAAACTGTTTCTTTTGTGCCCTTACGGTTTTATGAAGCCGCCAATCTTTGTAATTGTCCATGGGACAAATAAAGGTGTAGGAATAAGGGTCCATATTTCCTTTTTCATGTGCCTGTCCTCATCCAAAGCCATTCTAACATGAACTTTCAGAATTGTGTTTTGCAGCCAGTTGAATAATTGCATGGGGTGAAGTATAATGTGTGTCATGGTTTTCCTCCTTCATGTGTTTTAATGCATGTAACTTCTAATCCTCTTCCAGCTTTCTTTTCCAGATGTGTAGTAGAGGGAGAGTTGCATGGTTTGTTGTTTCAGTAGGCAGAGCTTATTGCACTCATCTCCTCCTATGCCACTATGTGTCTTCTTTTAAGCTCTCTCCAAGGGTCCTTAAAAGCACCCTCTTTCTCCCCAGAGAAGAGTTTTTTGTGGGTTAGGTTTTGTTTTTTAATTACAGGATTATTTTTTTCGTGGGATATAAGTTATTAATGATGCCAGTGTTGACAGTGTTCTTATGTTTTCTTTTTCTTTTTCCCTTCCGCCAGCAAAAGGAGCTGGATGGTGGTGCTAGGTGTTAGGATAGAAAGTGTTTAAGAGTGTGTCAGCCATTTTTTTCTTCCAAGTATGTATAGTATAAAACTGATGGATCTGCTAAACAGGTGGCACAGACAGTGTGTGCCCTTCTATTTTCATCAAAGTGAAGAAAGCTTTATGCTGGTCCCTACAGTATTCTCTGAAATTTTGAAAGTAATTGCATGCAGTGTTGAGAATTTGTCCTGCATTGAATCAAGGAAGGGTCATTCTGTTGTGCTATCAGTGGTTACCTCTAGGTAATCTAGATCTGTGATAGAAAACATGAAGAACTTCACATGTGCTCTAGTCCACAGGACAATAGTCCCAAAACCTTCCAACAACACTGGATGAGTTGTGCTTTTCCTGCTAGAAGAAATATTTGGATCTGTAAATTTAAGTTAAGAACTGTAAATAGTGTCAGGGTTCTTCACAGGCTGGAAGCTGGGAGCCATTGTCTTTGGCACTGATTCATTTTCTTGAAAATCTTTGGGAAAAACAGTAAGATGACTTTAAAGTCTACTTTTAGGTGAAAGTAGGCTGGGGAAGCATACCAGTGATCCTTCCTATGACATTACATTGGAATTTATTGTTACAGAACTGTGTTGTGTGACGTTTTCAGCGTGGAGAGAGCTTTCAGCATGTTTATGGATTCCGTTACTGAAAAAAAAATAAAATTAAATCTAGAAAGTAATTAAATGAATGTACTTGTCCATTTGACCTTACAGGAATGGTCATAGCAGTGTGAACCTACTTATCACCTTTGACACCTACTTATCACCACGCCAGTGCAGTGAGGGATCTCCAGTCATAATTAATAATTTTGTACCTGCTTGTTGGTTATTTTACACTAACTGCTACAAAGTAGGGTCACATGTGTCCTCTCTTTGCTCTTCTGTGGAGCCAAAAAGCTAGGTTTAGGGGTTGAGAGCTCGAGACCTAGTGTAGCTAAGAGGAGCTGCTATCTGTGTAGGCTGTTCAGTAGAATTGCACAGTGCTGAGTATCTGCTAAGATCTCCAGAGAAAAGAGGTTGCACACCGTGAAACTATGAATTTCCTCTTCCTGTAGCGTATTGCAGAGTGGGTAGAAGAAAATTCAGGCTGCACAGATTTTTTTGTAATTGCCTGTGACTTACTTCTGTGGCTCATGGATATCAGTTTCTGCTTTTTTTTCTTTAAACTGTGGCTTGCAGTGAATGAGGGTAGGGTGAGACAAGAGAGATGAACTTTTTATATGTATTACAAAAGGTATGCTGATAGCATACAGGAGCAGAGTGTGCCCTCTGGGCTTACTTGTAGCTTTTAAGTGTGTGTTGTAATTTCCAAGTAGGAGGATTAATGCATGTGATCTTCAGAAATTTCTATATATCTGGAATAGGTACAAAATGGGTTTTAACACACCTTGCACAGGTGAAGAACATTTGTGTTAGACTGCAGTGCATAAAATAAAATTTCCTGATTTATGTTAACTTTTTTTTTTTTCCCCCAGAAAACCTCTCATCTGATTCAACTCTCTCCAGCCCAAGTGCCCTGAATTCTCCAGGGCTGGGGAGTGAAGGCTTGAACCGTAGGAGGAAGAAACGCACCAGCATAGAGACCAACATACGTGTGGCCTTAGAGAAGAGTTTCCTAGAGGTCAGTGATCATGTTGCGCTGCTCAGCCTATATAGAAATAAAGAAACTGCTTAACAATCATATCTATTAGAGTGAGCCCATTACTTGCTATTTAGAAAAGTGCTTGTACTAAGCAAGGTGGATACAAATGATGTGCACACATTAGTGCCTAATTAATTAAAAAAAAAAAAAAAAAGTAAAAAAAAACCAACCCCAAAACAGAGCCAACTAAAAGAACACAAAACTTCTCAATGCCTCATTAGTTTTTGCAGCTTGCTGACTTTGTGATTTCTCATTCCAAGGTGGTGAGTCATAGATCTAAGATTGATATTCAGCACATCAAAACAAAGAAAAACAGATTACCCTTTCTGGAGATGGATAAATGGGGTGACAGGCCCAGCATACATAATGTGAGGTTTATAGCTGGCCTTAGGTTACTCTTGTTTGGCACTTTGTGTAGCTATATGGACAGATAACCTCTATAAGTAGCCCAGTCAGTCTACCTGTCTTTCATTATAGGTCTAGACAAATTGGGGTACATTTGGCTATTGCTATAGGCAATCTCTTGTATTCCTTTTTGAGAGATGCTGAAAGATTTCGTTATCAAGGTCTAGAAATCCTTGAAGGATTAGTTCACAAGTCAGATCCGTTCTCTCAGAAAGAAGCATGTGAGCTTAGTCTTCATCGCCCATCTCTGAGGAACACAGCTGCCTATTGGTAGAAATGTTCCTGTAACTGAGAAGATGGAGGGCAGAAGGATCTATTATGATCCATCTGTACTGTACTACTGACCAGATTCAGGGTATAGATGACCCATTTATATTTCTGCCTAGTGAAGAAGTAGCTATTTAATGTCAATCTTCAGAATATAATTTTGCAGCTTTTCAAGTACTGTTCCCTTTTCTCAGAACCAAAAGCCTACCTCGGATGAGATCACCATGATAGCTGACCAGCTAAACATGGAGAAGGAGGTGATCCGCGTTTGGTTCTGTAACCGACGCCAGAAGGAGAAAAGGATCAACCCACCCAGCAGTGGTGGAACCAGCAGCTCACCCATCAAAGCAATTTTCCCTTGCCCAACCTCACTGGTAAGAATCAAGAAACTGTGCTGACAAAGATCACTGGAAGAGATAGTTCTTCTGTGGTCGCTGTGGGAATTGCACGTGCTATGCCTTCTGTGTACACCAGGCTTGTTCTCACAAATGTATATTTTACTGGCATTTTAAACACCCTACTTGCTTACTGAGGGTGATAATGCTTACAAATCTGACAGTAGCTGGCCTTCAGTTTGGTTGTTTAATTTAGTCAGCTTGTGAGTAAATATTCTGGGTAGCAAATTTGCATTTGGGGTTATTGTTTCGAACGTATACAAGATAGTAACTCCAGTTTATATCTGTACTTTTTCTCTGGCCCAAACGTCTTTTGTAAAATAGTAGTAATAAAAAAATGATCAACAGCTCTACCCCTTCCCTCTTATTTTGGCTGCGCTAAATAAGTGGACGAGCAGCAGTAAAACATGTCATTTGGAGACTTGAGTCACACAAATCCAATGATACTGTTGTCACTTTTAGTCAGGAATGACTTGTATAAAAAACGACATGGAACAAAGGAACAGTTTAGCTAATACTCATGTAATTTATTTCCCACACTTGTATTTGCCTCAGGTAAACACAAACTTCCTGAAAATAAGAGTAACAAAACACATGCATCAAGGTTCCTTCAGCTCCTTTGCTACCAATGTCCATGGAGGTCTGTTTTCATAACTAGAAACAGTAGCTATTAGATTTCATAGTAGCTATGCTAATAGGTACGTGGTGGATTTTATGTAGCCTGTAGCTGTCCTTTTGTAGTATTTATTCCACCCTCATCACTGTAGTAGCTAATATCTTGCAGTACTTCATTAAACCATTAATTCTGGTGATGTCTCATTCTTTCCCCTCATCCTTGTCTCAGGATGTGTGCATGCAACCTTTTGTTTCAGGGGAAGGGATATGTTAAATGTGCTTAGCTTCTTTATTTATTTTACTTTTTTCCAGTGGGAAAGCAAGGTTGCATGCCTTGCTACCAAAGCAGAACATAATGAGATTTATGATAGTCTGGTTTAGTAAGCATGCACATTTACTCAGACCTCAACTTAAGAAAACTTTGCTATATAAATTTCCCTTTTATTAGAAACTACCATTGTATGCAAGAAATTGAGATGTTGACCACAGTCTCCTTTTTTTCAGTGATGTTTCACTAAGCATTTTCACTTACTGTAACCTTCTCTTAAGACACTGCTACCACTCAAATGGATGTTCTAGTCCTGCTGCCCCCAGCATTCATTGGCTATGTACTTTGTTGATTCCTGTGTCAGCTCTGGAGGTTATGTGTCTGTAGGATGATTGAGCTTAGTTTACTAGTTTGATTGCAAATAACCATGTGTTGAATTTTCAGTATGGCTATATAACCAGTCTGACTTCTAGCTTGGCTGCACCAGTGCTAGGGCTCTGAAGCAGGATTGGAGGGGAGCGCTCCTCCAAGGCAGCTTAATTTTGCATTGGCTGAAGTCAGTCATTGTAACCGTGGGATTAGTTGTATAAATTCTAGGTCATTCACTGCTCTGAAATATGGATTGTGACCTTGGCCTTAACTGTTCACTGGGCTGAACACATTGCTAAAGCACATTAAAAACAACAAGGTGGTTGGTGACAGCCAGCATGGCTTCACTAAGGGGAAATCCTGCCTGACCAATCTGGTGGCCTT
>JANRGW010038113.1:0-39152 GCA_024733675.1 Psilopsiagon aymara | reverse complement strand
CCTCCCTGGCAGAGCATGAGGCTCAGAAAGTCCTTGGCCAGACCAAACATCACTAAGCCATAACTAGAAACATCGGTGTTATCAGCGCTGTTCCCGGGCTGGAAGTCAAAACCACAGTGCTGCACCAGTTACTGAGAAGGAGAAAAATGACTGCTACTGCTGAACCCAGGACAGGTGGGAGTTCTATCATTTTGTGCCAGATGTAGCTTTCCCTGAGCTGCATTGTGCCTGGCCCAAATTAAACTGAATAACTCCATCAAAATCGATTAGGCTATAGAATAGGTCTCTGCTATACATTGAAATGTATCAGAGCACAGCTTTGGCTCTTCTAAGCACCTGAAAAAGGTTTGCTGAATGTAACTATCAACCATGCTACAGCTGCCAGTTTTTCCTTTCTTTCGACATTACTTTTGACTCTTTCTATGTCATTACCCATCCTACATACAAGTGCTCATAACAGCTGACTTAGTTGAGAAGGAGAAATACATTGATATGAAATGGCTCAGAAGTCTCCTTTATTGCTCTATATTGCAGAAAGGTATCCAAATTAAAACAAACTTGATTTTGAAGGAACAAAGAAAAATGGTTCATATTCTGCATTATTTACTCTCTCACGACTTGGTGAAATAATACAGTTGAGAGCAGCATAGCCCTGCATATTTTGCAAACGTAGATCCAGTCCTCTGTTTCTCCCATGCCCAGGTTGCTCCTGATCTGAACAGGAGTTTGGAATTTGCTAGGAATGTGAGGACAGACAGTCACATAAATCATATGCAGTCTTGACATGGGCCACAACTGCGATAAGACTAAACCAGAAACCTCATACATGCAAGCAATGTACACAAATGCAGTATATTTTTTTTTTCAGTTCCTTTCTGAAACATTTTTGCTAAGATCTCTACTTTGTTGATTTATAGTTGAAACTGTCAACATCTATTGGATAGCCCTTGTCTTAATTTCTCTGGTGGCTTTCAAGGAAGCATAGTTGTGTCTATTTGAGAGCACCAAGCACTGTTCCTTTGTGGCTTTGTGCTCTGTAATCTGTGTCTGAATCAGCTCCGTTTGATTCTCTTGAACTGACTGTTTAGATTGCAGCCAGATCCAAAACCTCTATTACAACCCAGTCTCCAGTGTGGCCCTTTCTTTATCTTTTGCTGCTCCATTTTTCAGGAGCAGCTTGGCATTCTGCTTCCTGCCATGTTGCTCAAGTGCTCTTTCACTTCTTACAGTCTTTGTGAGGGTGGTACCTCATCCGTCAAACTTTGATACACAGGTTGGGACACTTATATCTCTGTCTCCCAGTTCTTGAAGATTCTGGGTCCTGTTCACATCCCTATGCTTTCATTTATTTAAAAACTAAAGTATATAAAATACAGCATGCCAAGTCAGAAATCATAAAGCATAAACACTGGTAAATAATGTGCCCTACAAGAGCTATGTGTTGTCTTCTGTAGGTGTCAGCAGATGCAAAAGAGAAACATTTATGATCTGAGCATGAGCCAAAGCGCCATTCTTTTTTTCTGCATCAAAGAAATTAAAGTATAAGTTCTTATGTCATGTTTGAAGATTACTCTTCTCAACTTGCAAATATTCAGGCATCTTTTGGAACATAAATGATAAAATATTTTATGGAGTGGGAAGGAAAACAAAAACCCACAAGAAACATGATAACCATGTATATCATCTGTGCAATGAACTGAAAACTAATGAATGGTTTCACTCGAAATTTGGCCGGCTCCGGAGCTCTAAGCTGCAACTATCTGAAATGAAGCTGAGGACTGTCACAGAGCAACCCTGAGCCCCTTAAAATCCACTTTTATCTCCAGATAGGTTTAACTGAAGTGGAGGCCACCATAATGTGGTTGTTTTATGTGGAGCTCTGAGGTCCAGCCTTGGCACAGACACTAGTGGATCCCACTGACTGAAGTTCAGCTCTGTGCTGTCATCCTCTGGTTGGGTATAGTGAAATCAGACCTGGCCAGTGCAGTTCAGTTAGGTTCAATATTAAATTACTTGGATGCTGTCTGTTCAGTAGCAGTTTGCTAGTCTAGTCTGGACCACTTTTTGAGCAATCACCAAGCAGAGAATAGGGTGGGAATACCCACCCATGGAAGGAACCAAAGCTCCTTGTGACAGTATCCCAGACCCTGATAGGGAGGGGGCTCTGCTTTCCTTTTGGACCTGTTTTCTAACCACAGACCACTGCCTGTAAAAACAGGAACATGGATTAGTTCAGAACCTATCTTACGTAGCCACAGTATCTTTTCTTTGACATCAACACTCTTATCATTTAGGCTGCTGTAATACACACAAATGTAAAAGGAGCAACAAGTATGGGTCAGGGAACATATGGCTGATCTGGCATTGTAGACTTCAATGGGCCCCTAAATGTAGTGGCTTCATCCATTAGACTGCTCTCCTAAAACTGAAAAAATTCACACTGCTGGTGAAGTGAGATGCCACCTCATGACCTATGAATGACAATTTAAGCAGCACTCACCTGAGGTAGCTACCTTAGATACTCTGTTGAATACAGTCTTTTTAGAGTCAAATGTTTAAAATTCAAAGAAGTTCAATTAAAATGTTCATATACACATGGAGTTTTATCACATGTGTCTGGAGCCAATCAAATACCTCCCTAATGAAATGTTTAATGGCAATCCAAGGATAAGTTTTAGAATACACGCACATTTTAGGAAATGCCTCTAATATCCAGTTTTACAACCACCAGAAAACAACAATTACCACCTTGTTATTCTCAAAGGTTGTACATGATTTAGTAACCAATTTTAAATGGGGTTCATCAACATTGAAAAACATATTAGCAGCAGCAGCATCAGCGCTACCAGATTTAATGAGAGTGAAAGGGAGGGATGTTACTGAAATCACTTAGGACTAAGAACAGTTAATGATCTCCTGACATGTGAGGTCTTATTCCAAGTAATTTCTCAGAATTTCTGGAGTATATTAGCCCAGGTCTGTACCCACTGGAGAAGCGGTAAAAGCCACCAATACTCCGTGTGGGAGCAAGGCTGACCCGTTATTTACTATCTTATGGTAGCCAAAGATGATGTAGTATTTTGGGTTTCTTGTGTTTATTTTGAGATTGCAGATGGAAAGTTACAGCATTTGCTTCTATTTTGCTGTTGTTTCTTCTGTTTGTACCAAAACACAAACATTGGCAAAATAACATCCAAGATTTTATGTCTTAAATCTAAAGGCATACAACTTGTCATGGATGCTTTTGGCCCACCTAAAGGGAGCAAATGTTATTTTGGCTTTCCTTAAACGCTTTGATGTTAAAAAATGTTGTGACTTCTAAACAATGTTTTACTATTAATAGATTTATCAAATGGGAAATATAATGTCAGAAATAACAGTTACATATTATCAGCAGGAGTCTATTTTTTGACCTATGTGTTAGGTCCCTTGGGTAACCTTGAAGAAATGTTGCTTCTCTTGATATCAATATAATCACAACAGGACTATGAAGAGAATGTAATACACATCAGGGTAATTCTTGTTTCTTGAAAGGTGTTTTCTTCTATTAGTGCTTCTCACAGTGAATTTCGTGGTAGTTACCCGCCACAATTTGATTTTATCTGAACAGAAATTTTCTGCAGCTAGAAAGCTATGGCATAGTAGTAGTAGAGGTAGGTTTGCTTTTCTTTGCTGGAGTATCCCCATTCTCTGTGCGTTCAAGTGTTGAATGAAGCACCAGTTTCCACAATGCTGTCACTATTCATCATATCTGAGGAGTTTCTGTCTTCAGATATCTCTAAAGAACATATTATTTGGGAAAAGTTGAGCCACAGTCCCTGATAACCTAAGTCAAAAGTAAATGCCTTTTGAGAAATGCTCAAATACATCACTCAGGTCTGCAGATCCGTTCATCTCCAGAGGTCAGGTAACTCACTGATAAAAAAGGTAGTAAGACAGAAAAATCAGAAGAAACGAATTGCAAAAACTCCTTTGCAGACCAGTCTTCCCCACCATAGTTTTGGGTGTTTGATTTGTGTTATTACGAAGCTCTGCATATATTAAAAAAAAAAAAAAAAGTTAAAAAAAAAAAATTACATAAACCAATACAGAATAGAATTATAACAGAAGAACCCTAATGCAAATTCTGATGTGCTGCTGAGTAGCAGAACAGGCGATTAGAAGCTGAGAAAGTGATATAAGCTGTTACAGAGCCTGAAAGGAAAAATACTAATTCCTTGCTAAAACACATATGGAGTAGGAAAATACTTTTATGATGAACATATCAAAGCTATTTATGGAGTTTGTAATGCAAAAAAGGCACAGTTGTAATGACAGAATGGAAGAGTAAAAATTACCTGAGACAACACAATTCTAGTGTAGAACACAGATGGGGTCATGCAGGAGTGGTCCTATCTTCAGAACTACTTCCAGCATAGGAAGAACAGCTCAAATGGACCAAACCAGTCATAGATGATGAGGTCTGAATGGCAGACACGCCTGCTGACATTTATTTATCTGCCAATTTTTTATAACCTTATAAACAATCAGCAGATGGGGCAAACAGCACTGTTTCTACTTTCACCACCCACAGAAAAAGTTACTCTGTAGGAAGCTCTGAGAGCTAAGAAGCTCGGAGGCTCTGGTGAGCTTGGAATGAAATACAAAACTAGAGCTCTGTCTGCTTGTGGTTGCCAATGTTTTCACGGCACTTCTTGTGTGGCTAGGAGTGGTGGCACCAGTGGGCTGGCTGGTGCTGGCAGGGGTCAGCATATTCCGCTGACCTGAAAAGACTTGGTGAGTGCTGTTTCAGTTCAATATGCCCAACAGAAACCCTTAGCTTGTGCTGTGTTCAACTAAACCACTGCAAAGTTCCACCTTCATGGTGAGTAAAACAGGGGCTGATATGACTTAATTTGCTAGGTTGCTATGTGCAGTGAGATACACATCAATGAAATCTATGGAAAAAACACAGTGTGGATGTGAAGAATCTCAGAGCAACATCGTGCCCACAATTTATATAATCTGCATACCTCTGTATCAATTTCAACATGAAAAAATCTAGTACACCTCTCACAAAGATGTTGTGATGCAGGTGCTTTAAGAAGATGGAAAAGGAAAAATGCAATGGAAAGTTTGACTGCTATCCCATTCCTATTCATATTAATGGCAAAGAGCCTTATGATAAATAATTTAGGATATTGCCTTTAATTGGTTCTGGTTACACAATCTCCTGTTAATGTCTTTCTTCCCACGGTTTCTCTGGAGGAATGTGCTCTAATGAGAAAATGTTCGGTCCATTTTATTAAGGACAGAGAGCAAGCCATGAAGACAGTTCCCATAAAAATCACCATTCAGAGGTGGATTAAATCACAAACACCAGGGCCAAGGGTCCCAGCTGCTGGACTCATGTGGTTATCACAGAATTAAAGCTTCTGACTTTTGTTTGGGGGAAGAAAATGAAAGACATTAAAAGCACAACTACTGTGTAACAAAGGAAGCAGTGTTTGAAAGCACAAACAGGCTTAAGAGATACAAACTATCTTAACGGAAAAACAACTCCAAATTCTTAGGCTAAGCCAATGGAACAACCCTCTTCATCTCAAAAAGTACCCTAAACTGTTTCGCATGCACGCATCCTTGCTCTTCCCCCACCTCATCCCCAATCCCCCCAAAAATCTCAGAATTCAACTGAGGGGCCTCAGCTCAGGCCACCTACGGATATTGGCCCAGAGCTCAGGACTAAAGTCCTCAAACTCCATTTTGTTCTGCAGACACATGAAGTAGCCAAATTTTTACTCCTGACCAAGTGTGCCTCCTGATCATGCTTTGTACACCTGGAAGTCAGGCAGGCACGTGGAAGCTGTCACTGCTTGTCCCAGGCAATTAGGCTACCTGCAGAAATCCCTTGCAATGAGCTTTCCTTCTTCCACACCTCAGGTTAAAGCCTTGGCTCAGCATGCACTGCGAGTGAAAGTAATTGCAGCCAGCAGTTCTGCAGCTGCTGAATCCAAGAAGCTATTTTATTTTTTTAAGAGACTTGTTACTTTAGGGTATTTTGTCTTTATTTAATCTTTTTTACTTGTAAAAGGGAGTCATGTCAGCATTTCACTGTAAAGACAGATGGGAGGGGTCAAATAGAAGGTTACAGTAGGTTGCCACTGGTGGCCCATATGGTTTTAAGACACAATAAAATAGGATTAACCAGATGTATGTGTTGCTTCATGTCAGAACCTTGTTACATCACTTAAGGGCTTGTCTATGGGAAAAGCCTGACTTGAGCCCTAATATAAAAGGGGAAATGACAATAAGCCATTTTAGGATGGAGGTAAAGATAGGAACAGCCCCATTATCACTTTGGGGAGGGTGGGGAACTGGAAAGGTAGCCTTTACCATTGCACCTCACTGGGAAAAGAAGATCATGCTGGCCTAGCGGGGAGAGTGACCCTTTGCCAATATGGCTGCAAAAGAAGAGAACAGAGCTGTCTTCTGTGGCAGTCCTGGGGCACCAGGCTGCCATCTTCCAGCCCTGGTGAGCATTGTTTATGAGTAGTTCTCTTTTCCTCGCCACAGCAAAGGGTTAAAGCACAAGCATGCTCATTTCCCCAATAGGAGGGTGAATCAGTGTACCTGGTTTCTGAATGAAAAATTTGTTTGTATGCTCACATCTGTGTATGCATGTGTTTTTGTGTGTATATAGAGTGGTTGTCATTTTGCTGCAGTGATTGAAAAGTTAAATACCTGTAGAGAATTTTAGGCTACCTACTTTCATCCAGGCTCCTCTGCATTTTGTGCAAACACTGCAAGTGTTAGATTATCGTTAGATGAACTTTCAGCATGAATAATAATTTCAGCAGTTTTCTTCAGTAAGGTGTAGTCACTTCATACACTTAATGGATTATTTATTATAAGAGTCCCCAAGATCTCTGTGCATTCTGCCTGGAGCATTCTAGGATATGTCCTCCATCTCCCTTAATGTCAGCCTATTGGCATAAATACCCTTGACAGGTTATATATGTAAACAGATATGATTTTACTCGTATTTGAAAAACTCATTTGTATTTCCTCATGTACATATGGCCCTACCAAGGGCTATAAAGGCACAGATGATTTTGTGCTGTTTCAGTTTCAGAGCAGGAGGTTTAATTGTGGATGTTGTTCTCTGATACTGTTTCTTGAAAACTGGCTGTCAGCTCAAACACTTGTATATGAAATTCAGGAGTCTTTGCGGACACCTGAGCTCCTGAAAACATGCGTTGCAATTTTGCTTTGCATGGCTTAAAAATTTGAATCCACTTAGTTTCCAGTGAAGTGCAATTCTGATGTAAGTTTTCTAATTTCCCGATGTATAGGTCAGGAGGACTCTTATTTCTTCTTGTGAGAAGAAAGAATGAGATATGATCCCTATCATTATCTGTGGTTAGAGATCAGTGTGTCAGGACTTGCAGCACTGCAGTGATTTTCATTTGGAATAGCTTTGTTGCAGGTGACCATGTCAAATCAGTTGCGGTACTGCACCAAAGAGGTGCAATGTAGAAGTCCAGCTCTGGCTTTCTGTGGTAGATTTTTTTTGTGTGCAAATATAGTGAAAGAATAAGTGGTCAGTGGAGCAGAACATGACTTTTTTTATTGATTGGTGTCACTGTTGCATAACATTTAGGAACTGTGTAAGAAGCAGGGTCAAATCAATCTACATGTGTTTAAATACTCAGAAGTAAGGCAGTGGAAAAATTTTGGGAAAAAAACTATCAGATCTTACCAGAACATGTTGTCTGTTAAGCACTGAGACAGACCAAGCTTCCCTTGCCTTCAATAAAGCCATGATTTTAGCAGCTGTTTTAGTTCTGAAGCAGTGCAGCAGACAGCCAGTGAACACTGGAATCAGTACAAATTCAAGGCACTCTACATATCAAAATATACTTTGCAGATTTAATCTTCATTTACCAAAATGAATAATGGGGCCAGTAAAAACCCACACGCTCATGGCTTTTTAATGTAAAAATATGTGGAATCCCAGCATCTGTATCAATGGAGAAGGTCTCAGATCCTTGAAAATAGATAAATTTATAACATTATTTTGAATATGCACATTGAATATGGTGTACAGAGACCATATATGCTTTGCCTATATCACTTAGAAAATTAATGACCACAGTGAGCTGCAATCAGTCTGCCTTTATTCCCCACCCCAGGAACTAGGAGCAACCACTGTGAGCAGGACGCAGTAGGGCATGAGGAATTCCGTCCTTACCACTGTGTAAGACTTTCGTTGCTACATAACTGTCCCTTCCAGTTTGAAGGCTGTTGCCCCTTTATTTCCACCTGTTTTACATCAAGAGATAGATTCCTTGACACATTGTTTTTGAAGCTGGTTTTACATGTGAAAGTATAGTTCCTCCCTGAGTCTATTCTGGAGTGACAACAACTAAAACTTACACATGTACTGGTGATAGATATGTTAATGGCAGCTACATCAATAAATTAACATGGGGGGAAGTCAGAGAGCTTGAGTGGGAGAGTTTTAAAGACTGGTTTGGACTCATGAGTCTACTTGTCATGGCTTTCTTAATAAGGATGCTTTTTAATCATGCCTACTGGCACCTGAAACATAAGTTTTCTAAGAGAAAGACATTTTTCTTAAGTAGTTGAAGTTAAGCTGTTTTAAAATCAGCTTTGAGTCTGGAAAAAGCTGTTTTGTGAGCTTTCCAGAAGTCCTGCCAAAATGCCATGAGACCATTCCTTCACATTTTCTTCCAGATTTATCTGGAATCCAGAAGTGCAGACACAACACAGAAGAGCTGGAAGACACAAGAGTTCATCAACAATTTCTTAACTTTCAAAATGAATTATTTCTGGTTTAGTCTGAGAAAAATTGAGAACTTTTGGGGGAGAAGAAGCTGACTTTATTTCCCAACACTTTTCCATTCTAAAGGAAATGCTCTTCAGACTAAAGACTGGCTTGATTAATTAGAATATAATTACCATTTGCTGACTAAACAATAGTTTATTCTGTTGAAACTAAACAATAGTTTCTTTTGTTAAAGTCTATGCATAAAACATGACCCTGTTCAGAGAAATGTCAGAATATTTGCCATTGCCTATATTTATTTCTCACCAATATCAGAAAAATATGCTCCATTTCAGAGAAAACAAGAATAGGAGACAATACTCATAACTAGTATCCCAGCAAGCAGGACAGACAAGTGGGTTTGTCAGGGTGAGGTTCAAGTGTGTGACATGTCAGACAGAAAAGCAGCAGAATCTGAATTTTTCTTATGCTATCTAAAGGAATTGCCCATCAGCCAGGTACCTATTTTGGGCTTATCCTCTTTCTGGGTTTTGAAACTTGATCAAAGTTTCCATGCTGGAGAGAAGCTTTTGTTGAAAATATTCTGCTTTTAAGAGTTTCAGTTTCAACAAGTAGTCATTTTTAAGTTAAAACGCTGCTTAACTGGGAATTTCATAACAAGCTTTACTTGCTTAAAGTTTTGCTTTTAGGGAGTAGGATATTTTTTTCTTTCTTTTCATCATCCTTCATTAAAAATAAAAATAAAAAAATGTGGTGTTCCTTGGGCCAAAGCCAGCACAGAATTAAACCTATTCATATTTCAGCTGGTTGAATTTTAGCTTAGTCTAACATTATCCAATGGATATCCAACATATCTAAGTGAAGCACAGCACAAATTACAGGTCTGACTGAACTGCAAGGGATCATTTTGAAGATAAGTACAAAGTTTCTGTACTGACTACAAAAATTGTTTGGGATCTGGAAAACGAATCCTGACAAAATGTTGAATTCATCTGTATAAATTCCTCTTTGGTATGTACATACACATGTGTGCATGTGAGTACATGATACAGAAATAGGATTTTTTTGCTAGTGACTTGCTCTTCATCTCTCTTTCTCACTGGCAGCAGACCTTATGTACATATTGAGAAAAAGGTTTGGTCGCTGTGGGAATGTGTGCATTTGGAGAAAAAAACCCACGAGTCTTGCTAGAGAAGGGTAGTTATAATGCTGTGCACATTATTTCAGGTATGTGCAAGTCAAATACCAAGTGACCTGAAGCAGTTGTGGTTCAGACTGCCCAGCATGGCTTCCTGCCTGCTGTGACCTGGCACAGCCTAAAACAGTGTGAGGTTTCTTGGTGCATGGTTGGCAGCCACTGCTCCCCTAGGAGTGAAAACCTGAAGGCTGGTGACAAATGGAAAGAAAATTCTGCATTCAGAGTTAGCTTTCTGAAATCACTAAATAGGTAGGTTGAGGTCCACATTTCTGTGCTCCTTTAAATGCTGGGCAAAGACCCACCCTTATTGTGATGCCAGTGCAATGGAGATATCAGGATGCTACAGAAAAGATCTTTACTTTTGCTTGCTTCCTTTGAATCTTCTCTGAACTTTCTTCAGGGAGATCAATTGAAAGAAAATTGTTTTGTGTAAGGTAAAATGCATTTTCATTTCTGAAAGGGAAGTTGGTTTAGACATACCTTCATTTTTTCCCCAGTGTAAGTTAACTTTTTGTTAGTAGCACAGCAGTAGACAAACCTCAAGGAAATTCAAACTCATTTTTGAAGCAGAACACAATAGCTTGTCTGCTTTTCCAAGCAGCTTGATGATCCTAAAGTTAAGGTTTTGGTGTACGCCCAAATATACTACTATGAAAGCATTTCCTGCAGTACTTTAGTGCTCCTGTTTGGCTCCATCTGGAACCAAGAAATGTAGAAGCCATTACAGACATGAAGAACAGTTGTAATAGTTTGCATTTGTAAAGTGGTCCACATGCTAAAAATAATGGGCTGTGGTTGGAGTAAGTGTGGTAAAATGGCTGTTACAAACGCAGTACTTCAAATAAAGTGGTGAAAAGGAGAGAAAGACATCAATTATATTAGGGGTGGTATACTTTGACCAGAGGTGTAGCTGCTTTGAAACTGGAAAGGCTGTTAATTTGATCACTGAAACAATTTAGCACAAAATAATGAAAATGTAGCAATTTAAAAATAAATTTAAGAGGCTTTAATTACCTGGAACTTTGACTTGCTTGGGACTGCAGAAGAGAGGGATGGGTGGTACATCATGTCTTATCCTGTCTTGTATTTTATACACAGAGTTAGAGACAGTCAAAGACAAGAAAAGAATTTAGACAAGTTCCTTTACCTCATGTGGTGATGACTACTTGACAGTTTAACAACTCCTACTGTACTTAGGCATATTTCACCCTCAACTACAAGATGTTCCAATTTTGTTTTTTTTAGTTGGTAAATGTGACTGCTTTTGTCACTTATGAATAGAAAGGGAGGAGGGGAGGTGTGGACATTGCTGGAGTTATTTACCCTGTTTAGAAAATGAGCATAGTCTTAAAAGTTCCTGAAGAGGAGCAGATGCTTTTACTTTGAGGATCCTTGACATCACTTACTAAATTTTATATTATCTTGGTCTATACAAATTCTTGGGCTATACGCTCGTCAGAATACAATGCATGTCAGTTTGCTGTGCCAAACTCAAAATCAGCTACTACCCATTTGAAACACATGGTAATCAGACAATTACTGGGATGACTCCATTGATAGTATCAAAAGTAATAAGAATTTCTGATGAAAGCAAGTGGGAACTATGTTTCCAGTAAATTCTGTTGCATAAGCACCTAATAAAGACAACCAAGCTTGGGTGCTGTTGTATTAGATTCTAAAGAATACTCAGGGATACAGTTTGTGCCTTAACAACTCTTGTAGGCTCAGAAAGGAAAATATAAGTTATTGTTGATTTTTTAAATGGTAATACTATCCTTGCATCCCAGGAAAAACAAACAACAAATCACATTCATGCAGTACTCATAAATCAGTAAAACACAAAGCTGAACTGAACAATATTTACACGAAATGAATCACAAACTGTAAAATGCCCAATAAAATTTCACAACATACCTGTGGAACAGGTTTTGCAATGTGCAAATAACACAGACTCCCCATTACCAGGAAGAAAAAAAAAAAAAAGCCTTTCAACATACACAATATGAATTCTGAAGTGCACATGAAAAACAAGTTCTACTCCTATGCACAAGGTTTTGAAGAATAGATAATGTATCTTAATATTCACCTAAACCTGAAGTGACCTGTTGTTTCATGTTGAATCAGTATTTGTTTTTTGTGGTCTTTCTTTGCCTCAGGGTTTCATTTATGGAGGTGAATTAATGTGAGAACTGGTCTTTTAAGTGAATTGTCATATCTGTGACCTGAAAGGCCATGAAAAGTTTAGAGCTTGCCTTTTATCGGCCCTATAAATTGGCCCCTGACAGATTCATGAAAGCTTCTGAAAAGCAGAAAAGCAAACAGAAAGGAATATAAGCACAAGAGCATGGATACAAATACTCTGTGATGTGTGCAACATACACAGTGCAAATTTATGGCTAAACTCCATGGCCGCCAGAGGAATGAGCTTCCAACAAGAGGAAAGTCAAAATGCACCATAAATATTTACAAAACAAATGATGCAATGAATACCACATATGGGCTTACCCCACATAATTTTTGGCATCTAAATGAGTCATATCAAGGTCTTTTTAGCCTTTGCTTCCTACCTGCGGGATGGCTAGCTCTGTGGGCTACTATCATGCACATAGGGTAAAATTTTCTTCATGTAGCCTTTGCCTTGTGTTTTCCCTCTCTCTAGCTGTTGGACTCGTACAAAATGCATTGAGATCTCCTGTTTCAGAGAGCTGTAATTTGCTTGGTTTTGGCTGTAAAAAGCAAACTATTACAGAATTTGCAGCGAGAGAGGGGGCAGACAGGCAGGCAGTGGCATGGTGTTAGAAAGTGATTTTTCTCAGATGACCAGGTAAAATAGCACTAAAGCAATGAAGAGGAGATAAGATAGGGGTAAAAATCCCCAAACATAGTGACCTAAACCAACAGAAAAGAAAGAAAAATCTTCAAACACAGCTATAGAGAATAAAAATATCCATAATTTTATAATACTTTTTAAAAAAATAAAGGGTAAATAAATGAATTGGCACTGCTAGTATCAATCTGTAAACTAATTGCAATTGCCTTTGAGTTAGAAAGATGTTATCTATTCCTTGTCAAATTTCTTTCAAGTTCTTGGCTTTGCAGCTGTAGAGAAACGTGAATGTTGCTTTTAGCCGTAGGAGCCACTGGTCACAAAGAAGCGTAATGACACAGTCCTAATAACAGTAGAAGTGTGCAAGAGCTCAGCTTGAAGAAAGAAGATATGTATATTTACTTTTGTCTTTACTTTTAGCTGAAGCAAAAAGGACTGATGGAAGAGTAGAAAGAGAGTGTAAGGCTGGACACAGAGAGAAGAACAGAAAAGAAAATTATATTAATAAAGATGTGGAGAAAGCAGGAACAAATAAGGCTTATCACTCCCTGGCAGGCCCTCAAGGGGAGTGTTACAACACAAAGAACTTGATTTTTGTTCAGGAACAAATTATTATGTATACATTGTAATTTCAGTGATGTTTATTAATAAAGTATTTTGAGAAACTTGTAGAAAATGAATATTGGTAACATGCAATTAGGAACCAGAATCCAGTACTTTATTCCTGCCTCATTTTTCAGTTTTCCTGTGCGGCCTTAAAGTATCCTCCCATATGTATTTCTTTGTTCCACTCAACAAAGGAATCTCATGTTTAAAGTAGGGCACCTACTTAAGTGTTTAGTTGGATTAGGGTCCTCCAAAAGTTTTCCTAATCTGTTGGAAAAAAAGGTATTAATTGTTTAAGCATTAGGCCTTTAATCTTAGTCTTCCAATTCAGCTCTGAATTCTAGGCAGGGATGACTGAATCCTTTTATGACAGCCAGACATATGACTGTGCAGGGTATTGGCTTCTGAGTACTAAAGAGATGGTGAAAATAGGAGAACGTGAGTGCTGAGTGGGTAAAATGGGATTTAGAAACCAAAAGAAATAGTGGAAGAGAAAACACACCACAGTTAAAAACATTTTTTTGGACCTTGCCATGAAAGAGAAGATACTGTTTGATTCTATATTATTTGATTTTGTCAGACCAACTTACAAGATGAGAGAAATCAAAGCCCTGTGATGACACTAGATTTGAGATGCTGCAGTTCACCATGAAGCATTGATCATATTAGCGATGGTGATACAATTTCCCAAAAATGCTTTGCCATGTAAAGTAAAACACAAAGTTAACTTCAGCAAAGTAATGTTTGAAGGAGAGTCAATGGTATGGTTAACTGGCAAATGCCCATTTTTTTGCCCATCTGAAGAGCATCTGTATTTAATGTGATGACATTTTGGTAACCTGGTTAGAAGGCTTGAAAGTTATCAAATGTTCCTCTATGCTTGAAGGCCTTTTTGCTCTTATTATACATTGTATAAAAGCTAAAATTACTTTCCTGCTGGCTTGCACATACTTCGAATAATTTTAGCCAGTGATTGGGTTTCTCATAACCTACTCCCTCGAAGTGTCTTTTTTTCAGAGCTTGCCAAAGGGTTTACTAGAAATGCTATTTCTTACAAATACACCTCACTTTGCTCTGACTAAGCTCTCCTGAAATGCTATCTGTTCCACAGAGCATTCCTTCTGTAGCTGTCACATGCCACTGTGTTTGCTCTGTACTTACTGAACTGCAGTGTACTCACATTTGCTTTTCCACTGTTTTTTTCGAGGGAGAGTTTCTATTCTGTCCTGTATTTTTTCACTCAGTTGTTTGTAACTACAGTACTGTATAAATGACAGAAAATCGCATAACAGTATTGAGTAGAAGAGATCAGACAAAGAAAAAGTGAATAATATAATGCTGCTTCTCTGAATGTTGATATAAACTGAAATGAAGGTATGAAATAGATCAATAAATCATCTTAGTGTGCATTTCAAACACTTGTTTGCCCCAGTGAGTAAGCACACTTGCTAAGGTAGGTCACGCCTTGAGCAACATGAGATTTTTCTAAGAACTGATATGTACAAGTACTTTGCACAAATATAACCTGCTATATCCTCCTTCACCTTTACTACCTGTTTCCCACACCTCTCCACCTTTAAATTGCCTCTTAGCACTGTGTTCATGGAAATGATAGAACAAAGATTACAGAGCTCTGACATTTCAGCCAAGGGGAAATTCTGACAACAATTTTTACCTGGAAAAAATGCTTTTCAAAACCAGAAGATAAGGAACAGTCTTTGTTTTAATCTAGGATTGCACATATTGGCTACTCTGAGGCATGGTTATTTGGAATAATTTGTTGCTTTGGACAATGTTTCCAGGTAAAGTGTGGAGCAAATCAAGCTCTTGTTTCTGGGAGTTCCCTGTCCTTGCCATGGAATTGTATTAAGCAGTCAGAATGCTGTGGTCAGCAGCATAATTGGGTCCAGTCCCGGAAATTGTGGGAATTGAGCCAAAGTCTCTGAAGGAGAGAGAAAGGGCTCTGTAAACAGTTGAAATTGGGTCTGACTTTGAAAAATAAAAATTATTAATGGTGCTGTGTCTTTTAAACTGCTAAAGGTACTCTTACACCATAACCCACCCTCTAAATGTCTGCATTGTATGCCTATTGGTAACCCTATGTCTATATGGAAGACATGTCTCTTCATTTCCATGTTGAAGAGACAGGTTGGATCCTTACTTCCCATACTTTGTTTAGCTTCTTCCCCAAGTATGAGAGACAGAAAGGCTGTCAGAAAGCAGAACTGTTAAAGATTCCTATCATCCACTGAGGCAGCTCCCCACATGTAGTGGGAGAACCTCTGCAACTTCCTACTCCTACCATCACTGTTGTGGTAGTGTGTAAGTCTACTGATAATCAGTTTCCAATCTGTTGTCTGAACATTCTGAAAATACCTGAATTGTTCTCTGCAGAACCTAAAGGACAGAGATAGCTGCAGAGGCAGTCAAGATACCAAAGGAAATCAGTCATGTCAAATAACTATTGTGAAACAAATAAGTGGGACACAGGAAGAACAGCTGGATGGGTGGGAAAACAGCTAACCATTGGAAAAAGAATTGCAGCTTTGGTGTCTCTTTTGGTAAGATGTGAAAAAAAAGGTTTTGTGTATATCCATATGCCTTAAAGAAATTCTTGGTGTATGAGAAAACAGGATGAGCAAGGGTCATATTTTTTCATGTGAGTAATTTCTTGCTCAAGACAGTGAAAAATAATGTTTAGAGCAAGGATGCTGTTACCCCATTCTACAGCTGAGTTTGGGCAGCATTATGCAGGTTGGAGCACTGTTTCTCTAGTTCTAACATATGGGACTGATGTCTGCCACATTTTCATCTTTTTGACCCAGTGGGTAACAGCTGCATCAACAGGGAATGACTTTCTTGAAATGTCTTTTTTTTTTCCCCCATAAGAAATGACTGCATCAGATGAAGCATGCAATGTAAGAGAGTGAAAAAGAGAGGCTTGAACAATGAGCCTTTAATATTTGAAAGCTCGCCTGTTAGTTAGTTTGATAAAATCTATTGACTTTGTCTACATACTTTGTTCTAGACAGAAATAAGAGTCATAGTGTAAAATCTAATGTCAAGACAGAGTTTTCTTCACATGAAAAGCACTGACAAAACGGAACTGCAAGAACCAGAGTGTAGCCCTACCCTGTCTACGCAGCTTTACACCCAGCACTGAAAGCAATCCAGAAAGGGGCTCTATTGATGTGAATTAACAAAAAAAACTTGTGTTAGACTTGGTACATAATATATCTGGAAATAATAAGTTGGATATTCTCCCTGTGGGCATGGACCTGACACGTAAAGATAGCTATATCTTTCAAAAGTCAAGATTATTTCTCAGCTTTCATACATTATGCTCTCATTAATACTGACACTGTTTTCTAACTATTGAAGAATGGCAAAAATCAAATGAGTTGGGGAATTGCGGCAACAATGCAATACCTTTAAAGCCAGTCCTTTCCATATTTGGGAGAAAAAATTCTGGTGGAAACAGTGCAATCTGAGAATTATGTTGTGCATAACCTCAAGTTGAGTTCTTGTCCCAAAATTCAGGGATGGATTTGTCTAGGTTTCTACGTATCTTTCTGGCCTCATCTCAGCAGTAACGACATTTAACAGTGCTTGAGAATCTTCGTGATGCCTGGCAGACATGAAAAGTATTCTTGTTTTCCTTTTGGTTTAAGCTAAAAAAGAAAGATGTGAAGTGAATTGACAAAGAGCATGAAAGTATCTTTGCCAGAGCCAGGAATCAGTTGCAGCTTTTCTGTGTACCAGCTCAATGCCTGAACAAGTTCTATCTATTTATGAACTATTTATGAAGTAAGTAGGCTTGTTGTGTAAAGATTTCATACTGTGTGTTTGCTCAAAGCATGGGTGTTTTAAATGATTGCTGAGACATAACTGAAGTGTTAGTTGGTCGAGCAGATGCCGAACTCACCTCCTTGAGGATAGGTTCAGTGCTGTCGTATGCAAGAAGTGGCTCTAATATCTTCCACCTTCTTGGCCTTGATTCAGGCTCAAGAAGATATTTCCAACGCTTGTTTTTTTCAACAAAGAATGCTCTGAAACCCCAGGCTGTGTGAACTGAATAAGTGCTCAGAGTACACACTTCTATAAGAAGCTTGCTTGCATACTCAGCAATTCCCAGCAATGTCTTTGCCTGCTAACTATTGTTATTTGTTTGCACTGTGGCAATGCCTAGAGGCTCCAGCCATGGATCAGGACCCCATTGTGCTAGATATTGTAGAGACACAACAAAAAGGTCTTTGTCCTACTCCTAAGGCAGATCTAAGGTGGGTCTGGGAAAAGAACTTTCCTGAATCCAAAGTCCCAGGACCAACTTCTAAGCAGTTTACTGCACTTGAGGCTTTAGGCTTAACCTTGGTTTTCTCATCGTATTGTTTATTCAACACAAATAATAAGTGAATTCAGAAAACAGAATGGAAAAATGCAGAAAATGTATGTAGTTACTGATATTCTCGCTCACCTTCTAAATAAATAGCCAGCCAGTGATTGACAGTGTTGTCTTGGGGATTCTGTTGCCATCTTTGGCTTCTTCCACCCCTTGGAGTGTTTTGTTGTGGTGACTAAAGTGTATCCTGAGACAGTAACAACACTTGCCAGAAAACAACCTCTCTCTCTGCATATTTCAGATGTGTGTATTTCATTTGCCTCATACATACACCGCTGCTGGAGGTAGCTGCATGACAACAGGATTTGTGCTTCTCAGTCCTTCACCAGCTTCTGGCACTTGAAGTCACATTCCTTTCTGTATCACATCATATTTAGTTGCCTTGGATACTGTTGTGATGCCACAAACAGAGGATTAGGCCTTTCTGTATCCTTTCCTTTCCTAGAACAAAAGGTTCTGAATGTCCTGTCTGCAGCACAGGCAAGGGAGCAGTGAGAGTTTTTGAAGAGGGCTGGTACTGAAGCTCCACGAAACACCCCACCCTACCCCTGGATGAACAGAATAAGGAATTAGATTTGAAACCACTAAAGTGCAAATACCTACAAAGTCATGTTAGGCCCTCCCATCTCTATGTCTTATTGGGAAATACTGTATTGGTTCAGCACTTTGGCTTTTTTTCTTTCCTGGAAGTTCTCTTTGTCTCTACCCTCAGACTAAGAATGAGAATAAGTTTTTCCAGGTTTTGAAGATACTGCTTGTCTGGTTTATAGGATAATTGAAGCCACAATCACAGAAAATGAGTTTGGAAAGTCCCACAAGTGGCCTCTTAGTCCACTGGGGAAACATTGTGTAATGCAAGGAAAGAGAAGATGGTCTGAGAATGTAGTTCATATTTTTCTGACCCTCAAAAGCAGTGCTGTAGGAAACGATCCTATTTCAAAATCCACATTCAGCTAGCAGAAATGAAAAAATTTCCAGCAAAATAATATTGAGGATCATGTTAAATCTCAGAATAATTCAGCACTTGATACTTAGCTATTTTCATTTATATGCTGATTAAACACCTTTATATCTTTTTTTTTTTAGTATTTTTTGAATACTCTTATGCCTGAAATAAAAGCAAAGCTAGTAACTTTAGCCACTGGTGGTGGGCTTGTTTCATTATCCTTCTCTGCCATGGATTAATAACTTGAGAGAACAAACATTTATCAGCTGGAATAAAGACTTTTCTTGGTTTCCTTTTTGTCTTCTGAGACGCATTCCAGTGTTTCAAAGAAGCCACAATAAAGCTTTTATTTTCTATTTATATGCTCATACATTATTTTCATTCATGTATCTGTAACCAGATAAACATTCTGCAAATTCACATGGAAGTATAATCACTTTGTTCTCCTTTTGGGATAGTGACTCATAATTAAATACATGCAGCTGAAAGACAAAAATGTGGCATTGAGAGTGTACTGCTACAGTAAGTGGAAAAGATGGAAATAGAGATTCTAAGATCAGCAAAGCTGACAGAAATGGGGACTCCAGAAATCAAGTTAATGTTCTAGTGCATCCACAGACATCCTGTACTAACCATTTAAGTTACGGCTAGTGTTTTATCCTTTGGCTTCAAAATGGGGACAATTATTTTCCTGTTGGAGGCTTTTGTGTGGAATAATATCTATTAGTGACTGTAAAATCAGACGAAGTGATAACATGTAAGTATCAAGAGAAAGAAACTGTTTAATTAGCACCACACTGGAAACTGATATTCAGGTTAGAAAGAGTATTAGATGAGGTACTGAAAGCAGCCAAAATGGAACCCTTTGCTGTTTACATAATGAGCTAACTTGCAGTTAGTATTTGTTGTGAATTATACAGCAAAAGAATTTTCTTTAAAAATGCCTTTTTGTTGAGTCTTGACTGTCCTGTCCAAAGTGTCTGATTCAACAGACTTCCAGAGAATTTGAACATGACCTGGTTTCTGAATCTGGCCAGATGTAATGCTGCCAGGCAGTGTCTGCAGCTCTGGGTTAGGTAGCCACAGGAGCCTGTCCAGGGTAGGGCTGCCGACTCCAGATCTGTAGCCCAGCTCGACTTAGCCACCTTGTTGAAAGGGGTGTCATGCTTCTACTATGGAGAAGACTTAAAGCACAGGAAGTTCTGCAAAAGGCTTTTTGGATGTATCACCACTTAAACACAAGCTGTAGGCATCGACTCCACTGTCCCATTGCAGAGTGCCTTCCCTTCTTGTGGAGCCAGGTGTGCAGGCACTAAGAAAGGTGTTAGATTTGCTATTGTGTAAGACTTAATGCAAAAACCTTAATTTTTGAGGACAAATTGTCCCTTAAATAAAAATTTTATCTTTTTTACAAATTCTGTCAATGCTGTTGTAATGTCAGAGATAATGATTTTAACCCATGCTTTTAAGGTGTCAGCAATGCTCATGGTCATACTGAAACATAGCAGTCTACTCAAAACTGATCATGTAGAAAGTGAAGCGGTGTCTAAAATATTTTAAGTGGCTAAAGTGTTTAGAAATGTCTTTGTTTATAAAGAGGATTTACCCATGTATTTTTAAGGCATTTAAAATTATTACAAATTGGGTCATAACAAAAAAAAGTACTTAATATTTTGGTTTTAGTCACTTGTCTTTAAGAATAGGATAGGGAATTTCCCTGAGTTCTTTGAAATGTTTCTGTTAAGCATTGAGCTCTCATTTATTCATGTGGTAACTTTCTATGATAAGCATTAGCTTTATTAGAAGGGAAAATTTCTGTAACTTGACTTACCCTACCTCTGTTGCACGCTGCACTGCAAAAGAAAAGCAGTTGTTTTTACAAGAAGTATCTCAAGTGAGGTGATCTTCCTTTCCATGTAACTCTTGCAAATGCAGTGCTGCCACTTTTATAAAAGATGATATCTTGAAATAGATACATCCTTAAGATATATTTATTCTGATAGGAAATTGAAGTCTTAACGAAAATAAAGGTGGATTCTTAAAATAACTTGTACTGTTTATGGCTACCATAATATTTTTGATGTGATAGATCTGCTATGGGTATAGTAAATGGCCAATCAAGGACAAAACATATTTGTTCTGAAGTTGAAATTCGCGTAGTTTTTTCAGTCATTTCCCTTTGCTTAGCCTCAAAATTTGCCTGTACTGAGATGAAGTTTCTTTAAAATTGACCATAATAGATCTGAAAGTCCTTGATTTCAGATAGACAGAATTGGGATTACTGTCTCTAGTAGGATTCCCATGACTTCTGGATTCCCTCTCACAAAACATCCCTGAAAGTAGTTTCTGGACTATTAGACTTCACAGTAATCCATCCATCTGGATAAGCCTGTGCCAGATGGTAGCACTGCTCAGAATAGCAATTTCATTCAGCCTCTAAATGCTCAGAGGGAACACAAAAAGTGTGTTTTCTGGACATATTTTTTTTGATTCTTGAGCTTGTGAGAAACCTAAGAAGGTGTTAATTTCAGTGTGGCTCGGGCAAATATTATATATGAAATATATGAGATTTTCACTAATCCCAATTCGTTCTGAGTAGATATCTGAATTTGCACACTTCATTGCACATGTTTTTGTTATAGTGTATTATCTTTACATAGAATAATAATGCTAAAATAATGCTAAAATGCAGTTGCTATTTGGGTAAAAAGGATGGGTATCTTCAACTAGCACATCCACCAATGATTGTTCTATAGCCATAGTTGCTGTATTTTCAGCAGGTAAACGGCCATTTTTGTGTTTCGTTTCAGCTTCTGCTTTGTGCGTCTTCTATGCGTGAGGACAAAACAAACACCTTCTGCCCTTGGCTCACCTTACAGGCTGTTTGCGCAGGACAGCTGGTGCACAGAGTACTGCAGGCAGCCACTGACTTCCCAGGGCAGAAAGGATCATGCACATCCCATTTCCTGCCATAAGGAAACCATGTCTGCACCAGAGAAGACAAGCACTGTGATAAACAAATATATAGGTAAAGTATACATCTTCTTGTTTCCTGAACTTCTCTAGAATTAAGAGTCCAACTTTGAGAAACTTACACTGGTAAAATGTTGTCTGTTGTCAGTGGAGTCTTGCTGGCTTCATTCAAGGAGGAGTTTCATATTCTGGCCCCAGTTTGCACAGTTAAAAAAGTCTGGACATTTCCTAGAAGTCTGAAGATTTTTGGCTACTAGAAACACTAGAGATTTCCCCATCCTGAGAAAAACCACAGGCTTCTCCAATTGCAAATATCACTGAAATTCACAATTAGAAGTTACAATAAAATAACTTTTCCTGAAGATCACTAGTCTCAAAGAGCAGTTTAAATGTGCAGTCATTTTTTTTTAGGGGAGGGAGGATGGAATTAAACTGTGACTAGTACCATTTCTGTGCATTATATATTGCCATAAATGAAAGAAACATTATGCCCAACTTGGACACACTCTTGAAATGTGGAGTATTTGGAATAAGAAAGACATTCCTCAAATGGCTTTTTCATCTTCTCCATCATTCAGTCCTGAATTGTTCAAGACACACCGTCATCTGTCAGACTAAACAGAGAAAGGAAATCTTTATTTAATTTGTGAAATATTTCAGTGCCCACACATTTTCAGTTCTCATGACTTTTTTTTGTTCAGCCATTTGTGTCAACGATGTTTCTATTCTGAGCAGTATGAGGCAATAGTATAGAATGTTAAGTTTTATAATGTCTTTCATTCCACGTATTACCCCCCAAAACAATTTACAAAGATAAATAACATAGCTACAGAATTTAAATGTTCCAGAGGGAAGGAGAGGCAAGGAAAAAGACAGTGTTTTCAGCTGGAAGTGAAAAAGTGTTGGTAGCTTCTGAGGACTGTTCGAAGGTGCAAAAATGGATGTTCTTGAAACCTCAGTTTCTGTACTTCCAGGACTTTTTTAAGGGTAGGATGCTCAATTTGGAAGAGGGTATTTCCAAGGCAGGAAAATGGGACAAAATTGCATTTCAGTTTTATTTAACCAGTTCAGATCCATCCTGCTTTCATATTTGTTTCTGACTGAATCCAAACCTTAAAGGGGTACATTTTTTTTAGACTAGTGTACCCTGATGTGAATCATTAATTTTACAGTATGAAATTGTTTCATATGAATTAGAGATGTGATCAAGAAAATGAAAATATGAGTAATTTGTGAGGTTTTTGTAGTTGTGAGCTGAATCTTCACTAACACAGCCTACGAGATTTTTGTTACTCTTGGGTAAGATGCTACTCTCTACTTAGAGAAGAGCTTCCAGCACAAATCTGCACTTCAGTTCCATTCTGAAGCTCAATGTTAATCCAGATCTAAATTCTACCTCTTTAGTGCATTTGTCTCTCTTTTGTCCTGCCCCTGCTTAATGGATACAGTGTACAATATCATCTCATTTCCCTGTTACTGATGAATCCCTGACTTGATATAATTGTACACAAATGTAAATACAAAACCAGAAAACAGCATGATTATCTCAAAGTGAAATATTTGGCATCTGGCTAATGAGAGCAGTCATGAAGGTAATTTTCAAGTCTGCACTGTGGTACCTTGAATATCACTAGTAAGTGACATAGATTTGTGCTTTCCACAGAAAGTTACAAAATAATCAAAGTGGCAGACTCCTTACAAATATCAGATTAGTCATATTACATAATTTATGGAAGTAGAATTATCATCCTCATGAGAGCTATCAGCTACACCTTTTCTCTTTGACATTTCATGGTCATTGAAAAGGTACCTATTTTTATGCAAAATGTGTACACTTGAATTTGATAGTAACATGAAATTATACTGGGAAATGCCCTTAAGCCTTCATGCCTAAGGAAAGAAAAAAGGTATTTTTAAAGTTATCTGGACATTATGGAGCCGTGCTGACGAGATGAATGGGGTGTAAACTCTCTCCTCTTTATATATTGGAATGTATTTTCAGTTTTATACTTCTAGCATCATTCTGTGAGTGAAAAAAATAGGTTGTGCATAAAATAGAAGAGTTCCATTTGCAAAAGACAGGCTACTGTTTAACAGGATTTTTAAAACTGAAGAGGCAGTATAGATTAATACATTTATTACATTTAGACATTTAAACTTTACATAATGCTTGTAGCAGACATTATGCTCCTTAACAATGTGATTTAACAAAAAAAGAAATAGCAGTGTTGATAATGATATTTAAAAGTTCTTAGTTATTGCTTCACGTTCAAAATTCTGCAATTCTACCTCTGAATTTATGAATGCATTTGTTGAACAATTATATATTTTAATCAATTTTATTTTTTTTAATTATCAGTTGCTTTGGAAGCAGAATTACAAAACTGTTAAAAAATAATGACAGCAGCAGCTGGCACGAGTCTAAATGATACCTTTTAGAAGAAACTTGTTGTGAGAATGCCAGCTGGTCAGCAGATTGCATAACCTCATTTGAGCTGGCTGCTAGAAGGATATGCAACAGGAGAGTGAAACAAGAGTATTTCCTGCTGCTTTACCCTGTAGTATTTGCCACAAGTACCATTATTACAAGTGTTTTTGTGTTATGTATTCATCCCTGCAAATGCTCTTGAAAGAAAGGCCAGAGGGCTATCGAGTTAAGCTTAATTCTGTTATTGAAATAGACTATGAAATGCCACCAGAATCCAACATGTGAGATGGTCCAAAAATCTCCATTTATACAAAGACAAACCATCACATTAACTTGTGACTCAAATTAGGTCCAGCCCAAGAGCTGGAATCCTTAGGTGAATTAATAATTTTCTAAGGTACAAAACAAAACGCTATTTCTCTATCTTCTGAAGTAAGTTATGAATGCATAAAGAAATGGTAATAACTGATAGTCTTCCTCATGTATAACCTCATTTATGTTGCTTTAGCATTCTCAGAAAATCAAGGTCTGCCACAGCTGTCCATGTGCAACCAGTGATACTTTTGCACTGAGCAGCCTAAGAGCATAAGGGTTATTTTAGTTTTAATACTTGCCATATAACTTAACTTTTGCAACCTGATTCATTCATGAGAACTTTTCTTCTGTAGAAAATATTATTTTATATAAGTACCTGAAAGGAAAATATTTTGTCATGTCTCTAACAATGGGAAATTATGGCTGCAGAAAGAATTTCAGATTAGGGACAATGTACAGGCACTTTTACATTGTACTTTCCCAACATTCTGGGATTTCCTAATATGACAGTAATATTCCTCCATCAGAAATATAAATTTACCCATTACTTAGTACGTGAACATCTGTCATATAAAAAATAAATATATCTAGATAAGCATGTGCGTAGTTGATTGTTACTGGAGTTTTAATATGTATGTAGGCACTTCCCATTCTAACTGCTGAAGTGCATTCTTGATCTACTTAGGCCATGGCAGTACCAAGGCCTACTCTATGTCAGTGCATATGTAAAACTTTTACTTATTGTCTATTGAGTATACCCTTGCCAGCTTAAAACATCCAGCCTTCATGCATCAGTCCCCAAAAACTGTGGTCACTTGAAAAAACAGATGACTTCATTAAAAAAATTGGAAGGGAGATTTTAATTGTCTTCTGAGCCTTAAATGTGCATTTGGGAAAGATTTTTGACCTTTTTTCCCCAGAAGATTCAAAATAAAAATTAGTTTCTGTTTCTGGAGATATTATGTAGCTACATCTTCAAATAACCTGGGCTGCAAAGAAAGTATCAAATATTACTCACATTGACACACCGAGTCATTTTTAGGTAAAAAACTTGAGTCAGCTTTCACAGCCACTAATACATTCCTTCTTTATGATTCTTTAGAAGTTTCAGACAGAAGAGGAAGTGCTGAAATAGAGAAAGGAGCTTCCCTGTCCCAGGATGGAGTCCTGTCTGGAACTCTGTGCTAACCATTGTGCCATTGAAGGCAGACTGTCCTTGGGTGAAACTGATTTTGGCTTCTGCAAATCTGTGGCAGCTGAAGACTTGAGCTAAGATGCAGGGCAATTGACTGACCTTTTGTGTGCATTCTTCCCATAATAATACAACAAAAATGCAGACTGTTATTTCTATCTTGCTAAATAACAACTGTGAGTTTAAAACTGTCCAAGATCCAAACCAATACACTTTTACTAACGTAAAATCTAGAAGTTTAAAAAGTTGGCAAAGCCCAGAATTTGAAGATCAATTTGTGCTACAGAAAGAGACATGGGATGACAATACTGATGGGAATTTGTATTTGTGAGTTGGATAGAAAATTGAAATTTTTCAAGACCTTCTGGAAAAGGCAGTAGGGAATGATTTTGGGATGTTAGAAAATTTTTACACCCCTCAGGTAGGGACAGCCTTTAGGAAGGTCAGAGAATGGGTTGAGGGAAGGATACAAAGAAGTTGTCATTGCTGACTTTGCAGAACATGTGAGGTAAGAGTGGCAAAGAAATAATGGCAGAAGAACAAAAGTCTTTTTACTTATTGAAGTTACGTTTGCCAAACGAAGCATTGTTATTCAATGAGAACAGGTGACAGCAGTTCCTGAGGAGACATCATGGGTCTCTTGAAAGTTTAATCCTTGCTTATCTTGTGTGCTCACAAAATCAGAGTGGGAGGAATGCTCCGGAGTCAGTTCAGCAATTCTTTTTGGCACGAACCTGTGCTTGTCTTCTGGATCATCAGAGAAACTTTGCAAGCACTGTCTTGCATTCAGTGATAGTGCAGAAGGTATAGTTCTTTCAGATATTCGGCTGGCACTGTGGCTGCACCAAGCCACAGCTGCTGCTACTGAGGTAGTTATGCAAAGCTGTATGTCATGCTGACTGAGCTTTTCCTGTCCAATAGAAGCACTTGCATAAGGTTAACCCTGAGAAGATTGTTTACCTTGCAGGTTAGCTGGAGATCAGAAGGATCTGGAGCAGTTCAGTAGCTAGTTTGTGGTCAACATGGTCTGTGGGAAGTAGAACTTTCCCTCCATCTGGAGTACCCCCTGAAACATTTGTGTACCATTTAGCTTTCATGCCATTTTATTAATTTCCTCTGTTTGCTTCTCAAAATATCTTCTGCTTTTAAAAGGTTCTTTCTAGAAAGGTTGAATGGTGAGCTTTGTCTTATGGTCAAGAGTAGCCCAGCTAAGAAAGAAGAGGCATAGAAGACTTAAATGCTTTGGATTAAGGTCAAGTCTGTCAGCACAGCCCTTTGGCAGACCAAAAAGTTGAAGGTGTGAGTTATAATGTATCTCCTGTGTATTGTAATTTTTGGAACCTGGAATACTCAGAGAAATCTTAATGGTGGCTTCACTGTATTTTATACTGATGCATTATCTAAAAATCATGTTTTTTAAAAGTTAACAAATTGAGATGTTTTGCTCTCTAATGAAGAAATAACTTGAGAAATTGATATTTGTAACCAAAGCCTTTTTTGGAGTTTTGCTACTTTAAGCTATAATTTTGTTAGGAAAATTTTGTAGATCCAGAATGGAGTTTCTAGTGCAGAGGAAATGCAGTTGCAGAGCAGATGATAGCTCAGTGCCTAATTCTGATGAGAAACCTGAACTTTAACTTCCAACCTCCTAGAAACTGTTAGAGCTTGATCTTTTCCATTCCCTTTTACTCTCTCCCACTTTCTCTTTTCCCTTCTCTCCCCCACCCCAGTCATCAGAGGTTCCTTTGAGGTTTTGTTTTTCTATAGAATCTGGTAATATTTAAATGTATGATGGCCTAAAATGAACATGCACAAAATTGCAATTATAATTTTTCAAATATTTTTTAAGGAAAAAGAACCCATAAATTTGGGGATTCACAGCTGTGTGTTATGCCAAGCACTACAAGATTAATGGAAAGCAGTTTTCTTATTTTATTTCTTAGTAATCCATCTTAAATGCAAGTCTGAAGTGACTACAGACACACTAGGAAAGAACCGGCAGAACTATAAGCAAAATTTGTGTCTACCCATAAAGTTGATTTTGGCACAAAGGGAAATGACTGGCCAAGTGGGAGAATAGGAAATACTTGAACTTTGTCAGCTCTTTTTAAATTCTCTGCAGAGGCCTGTGAATAAAACAGCTAGAGAAAGAAAACTTCCTGGAGTGTCCATGAAACTGCCTCTCATTAGAAGGATGTTGAACAGTGGCTTTTCAGGGGAGTCATACTTTGGGCAGGACCAAGTGCTTTTTGGAAGTCAATCTGAGTGTGGAAAACAGGGAGATGGTAGGGAGTGGGGGTAGTAACAACAAAATGGGGAATGGAACCATTGATGCGTTGAATACATTACTCTCCTGATAAATGAACATGCAAGGCACAAAGGGATGTGCTCTAGGACTGGGATTTGTTTACTTTTCAAGCTAGAAATAGATCTCCAGAGTTTATTTCTTGGTGGCTGTAGATTTGGATGACAATATTGTATCTTGCTAAGCAACGGGCATCTTTTCCTTCTTCTCACCACCTTTTCCATGTCCAACTGTGGTGACAGGCTGAAAAGGCTGATCCAGTCAAGCAGAAACATTTCTTATGTTCTTGTTTTGGTTTCTAGCTTTAAGGTTGCTCCTTTTCTTTACCTTAAAGGAAGCAGACCAATAGAGAAGTATGGACTGTAGTAATAGGACACGGGCTTATGGGTTTTAACTGAAACAGGGGAAGTTCAGGTTAGATACAAAGAAGTAGTTCTTCAGTGTGAGGCACTGGAACAGGCTGCCTAAAAGTGGTAAGTGTTCCATCCCTGGCTGTGTTCAAGGCCAGGTTGAACAGAGCCTTGGGTGACATGGTGTGAGGGGTCCTTGCACATGTCAAAGGGGTTGGAACTAGATCTTAAGGTCCTTTTCAACTCTAACTATTCAATGATTCTATGTAAACAGCCTCTGGATTGACAGCTAATAGAATTCCTTCATAAGGTCATGAGAGTACTCAGGTAGGTTCAGCTGTGGCTCTGAAAATGCTGGGATCTTTTTCCACGTATGTGCAGTTTTTGCAGGTGTACTGACACAACTCAAAACCCCCCTCGAGATTTTTGCTTTGTTTCTTGCATTCACTATTCCAGTATTCTTCTAAATAGCAAGGACTCATTATCATTTGGAAATGCTAAATTTAAAGCAAATATTACAACATTTGTTTATGATCAGGCCTGAAAAAGCATGTGTTTAAAAAACAGTTGTGGGGTGGGGTGGAGTGGAGAGTTGTGGCAACAAGAAAATCTTGATTTTTTTTTTTTGAGATAAAAAAGGACACTTGTATGTTCTGTAAAAACCACATCTTTGAGGGGGGAAAAAAAAGAAGACAAATGGTTTCCAGTTTCCTAAAGGTGTAATGTGAAATAACAGCTTACTTCTGAAAAATAGCTATGCTTCTATGCTTCCTTTCACAATGAAGTGTATGAAAGAGTTTGATTTTGGCTGAATAAACTTGCCATGAAATGTGTATCCCACAAATCAGAAATAGGAGAGCTGCAGACAGGTCCTTTTTCCCCTTTACAGAGATACTCACTTGGACTCAATTCTTGCAGACACTATTCTGCACATCTTTAACTTCTAACGCAGCTGGAGTCAAACTCACATGTGATTCCACAAACCTGTCTTGGGGAAGTAGTCATTACTGCTGGGAATATTGCATGGAACTATGTGTATGAGAGCAACCTATATTGAGAAGAAATGTAGACAGTGTTGCTGGGGAGCCCCAGGAGTTTTGAGAGCACAGGACTACAAAAACAGACTGAAAGGGTCTGTCCTGTACTGTTTACACTGGAAAACTACATGCTGTGGATTATAATCAGTCCCTTGAGGGCTACCAGTTTATCCTGTCTGCATCTTGCTGCAAATCATTCTTCCTTGCTGGATGTATAGCTGCTGTGACACAACTGAGGTCATTTTACCTGAGCAAAATGGCAACCATTACAACTTACTACTTCTTTGGAAAAATATTGATGGCTTTATGGAAAAAGTAACTCCTGAGCACCTGGAGTGCAGCACATCCATACTTGGCCTCAGATGTTTTTAAAGATTTGGCTACACCATCGAAACTTGTCAATGAGGTTGACCATGTTAACCATCTATCTTCCTTTTCTCTGTTACTGTGCTCACAAAACCGTGCTTGCATAAGAATCAGAATATTGCTATTTATGTCTTCTTCTCCTATTGCTTTTACACCATATTACCACTTTTTTTTTTGTTTCATTACATCTTCTTAAAAATCAGGATTCTTGCCTTCACCCTCAGGGCATTTCTTAATTTAAATCTACAAGCAAGGACAGCCATAGCTGCTATTTAGGTAGATGGCCACAGAGCTTGAAGACTAAAGCTGCAGACTATCTACTCTTTTCACTTAACCTCCTTGCCATGGTGTCACCTCTTCCTGACCTGCCTGTGCATTTCTGTCACTGATTATTCACTTTTTCTAACATAAAACGTGTGATGTACCTTCTGAATGAACCAAAAGGCTACAGTACTGACTGTTCTGTATTTTGCTTTGCTGTGTACAATGGATAGAGTAAAACTTGACTGTATACATAAGGATTTGTTAACTCATTGTAAGTGTACTGCGGCAACTGGATTAACTTTTGACTATTGTGTAGTTAGCTTTCTGGGCAGACTTGTGATGATATTTTAGATAATACAATGCAAATTAAAAGTAGGCAGAATCATCAATTCACACGCTTTGGTCTTTTGGTTTTGAAAATTATAGGTACAGTCTTCTTAACAGCATAAACAAAAATGAATGTGTGGGTGAGGAAAATGGAACAACTCCTGTTTTGGTCACGAATTTAAGGACAGGAGTTGGAAATGAAGGGAAACTATGAGTGCCTTAATAGATTGATGACACACTGTCAAGGCTTCGAGCTTCAGTTCTTCTTTGCTAATCTTCACCTACTGCAGCAAGACAGTACAGGTGCACAGAATATTATAGAAATTAATTGGCTATTGTTTGAAGGATTGGTTTCTAACTTCTAATGAAGAACAATACAATTTTCTCAGATTTGGATGAGATGAGTTTTGCACCAGGTTTTGAAATCCATGACAGTAAATGTAGTAAATTTCTACTTCAGTCTGACTGCTTGGTGAAAGGGAAGTAAGTGTGAAAAGGAATTTATTGAAAATGCTTGGAAGGACAAATTTATGGATGAGATGAGAACTAGTCAGGTGTTTTAAATTCTAGAATTAAAAACTGGATTGGTCAGTGAAAGTGGAGACTGCAATCACCTTTAATACAGGTGACCTACCCTTAGACTGCAGGTAAACGCTATTTGGCCTGTGCTGTTTAGAAGGAAGGAAGAAGGAAAGAAGGGAGGGAGGGAGCAAAGAGGAAAAGAAGGAAGGAAAGAAGAAAGGAAGGAAAGACAGAGGCATGTTTACGTTTCTTTCTTCTATCATGTTTGCTATATAAGTCTTTTCTCAAAAAGAGTTTTGTTTTATTTTATTTAAATTAATATCTTTATTAAATGAAAACCAGAACTGCCTTGCAAACTTTTTGTTTTGTTTAGTTTTCTTTCCCATGAGAAAAAATAACGGGGTAAATTTGTAAATACAGAAAAGCATGTATATTCAGCAATCAGGGGTATGTATCTCATCTTTAGTTCAGAAACTTCAGCAGTGATCTTCCTTAATGGGCAGTGATGTGCAATACCAGATACATGTAATACTCTGAAGTATTTAGGTAAGTGTAATGGTTTTCTTAAATAGGGGATCATGCAATAGGGGATTAGATCTTACCGTTTTTCTCAGATATCCATTCTTTCAGAAATGAGTCTTGGATGATTTCTTTGAGCCTTGAAATTTTACTCAACCACACATTATTGTTTCAACTTTAAATGCCACGAGAGGCTTCCAATGTATGAAGCGTTGACAACGGAAGAGTGTTTGTGTGTGACAGAGATCTTAAGGAGTGTGAGGAGGATAAGGAAGGTGGATGTGTGGCTGGCTGTTTGTCATTACATTCGCAAGTTTATTTGGGTTTTGTGCTCTGTTGTCTGAATTACTGTTTTATTTTCTCTGTGTAGAATTTGAAATTTGTTAAAATACTGACACTAGAGTGCTTCTCCAGGTGCCAATACTGTCCCTATTTTCTTAGCAGCTGTGTGCCTCGAAAATGCATAGATCTCCAGTACACAGAGAAGTATTTTCATTCCCATTCTAAGGACTGAATTTATGCAACTACTTTCCAACATGATGTAGTCTGTCTGTGTCAGGATCAAAATTAAGTCCACAGGTGCTGGACTCAAATTCAGCTCTGGCATGATTTTCCACTGCATTGGAAAGGGAGAAACTGTGCTCTTCCTAATCCAGAATTAGATTTATTTTCTAGCCTAGAAGTGCTGGTTAACTTTCAACATATGGGCAACAAATGCATGAGTGCAGTGCAGGCTGATATATGTTGAACCAGCTCCATCAAAATCATATGAAACAATGACAATTAACAGCAGCTGTGGCTCTGCTACATTGCATCTGCTCATATTCATTGCAAGAAATCATTCTCCTTATCACAATGAATGATGAACCAGCTCTGAGAAAAAAGTATTCATTCTAAAGATTGAATCCTTGGTCTCTTAAATTTTTTCTATCATTGAACCCTGTGGCTTTCACTTTGACTCTTTTTGTTTGCACAACAGCCATCATACCTTAACTCGTTCTCCTCTTTAATTTTCTTCTTTCTCTTGAAAAGTATCACCTTCAAAGCACTTGAGTGGGTCTCCAGAAATATGGACTGTTTCTGGTTTTGCCACAGGCCTCCTTCAGCTAGTGCTTCAGATTTTCTAGTTTCAGTGGGTTTTGGATTTTAGACTCTTGGCCTGGTGAATGTGGGTGAAGAGACTTTAATTCATCGGTAGCTCCAGTACTACTATGATGCATCTATGAATAATCCTAATAATAACGAGTTTGTGTACACATATGCACACATTGAGTCTTTCTCACTCAAGCCTGTGTCATGATTAGGGAATAGTAAAAGAAAAATAAATAATAATAAATAATGATAAATTGTAATAATTTCAGACTTGGCAGGCTGAGGGGTGCTATCTCTTCGCACAATCTAATGAAATCATGATGAAGTGCCTAGGCAAGGAAAGGACAATGCCCTGGAGCTTGTTTCTCACATGTGTTGGGGTGTTTTGTTTTCCTCCTACCCTTCCTCCCCTGATGTTTTTCTGTTCTTCTTTCTACCTCTGAAAAAATTCTCTTAACTTTCCTGCCATTAATCAATGCATATGCAAATAATTTATCAAAATAACTTCAATTTGGCTGAAAACAAGAAATTAATTATGTTTATTGAAATGATCATTGTTTTTCACATAAAGATACTCAGGATACATGGAGCAGTACTCAGGATACATGGATGAGATCCACATAGGCAACAAAACCTAGTGTATATACGCTGATAATTGAAAAAAGTCAAAATGCTTTTAAACTCACAATATCATTATTCTGTCAGTCAAATAATTGCTTAAACACTTTTTCTATTGAATCTGAAGAAACAAATTCAGTGAAAATTACAAAAAATTGAAGTTATATGAGTGATTGATAAATCACATGGGGTTAGACTGTTGCTGTTGCGGTGGTGACTGTTGTACTAGATAAGGGCTCCTTTTTTGTTAGGTGTTGCACAAACACCAGGGTTGGTAGTGAATAAATAGGTTTTAAGATCTCCACTGTAAAACAAAGACAGAGGAATCTATGTGTGAGTGGTGGAAAGCAATGGCAATTCCTTTGCTTTGAGGTGAGGGAAGAATAGTGGACAGAGTTATGGAAAAAGTCTTGGTGATTTAAAAGAAATCCAACAGTTAATGAAAACTCATGTTCCACTTTTAAACACTCTGCATGACACCACCCACTCTGTGCTTTAGTTATCCATTCTCTGACTGATAAGTACTGGAGAAATCAACATAGATTATCTTACATAGATTATCTTAGGTCAGTAGAAACAATACACTTAGTCTATAGGGTTCACTCTCTCCTAACAGTCTGCTGTTCCTAATTCCCTGAGAAACTGAAAGATCTCCTGTAAACACGATCATTGTTTGCTTTTCCATATTTAAGGGTAGAAAGAAATTCCTTGGGCTGTATGATCAAGTTTGGCTTGCTTGCCCTTTGTACAAGCCTGAGTATTTAAAAAAAAAAAAAAAAAAAGAAAATCCAGTGCTTCTGTACAATACAAGAAAACAGACACTGTACAATACAAGAAAACAGACACTACAATTACCCCAAGTACTCTTTATGGAGTTCAATGGCCCTGCTCTTTCAGAACAGGCAGTGTCAGCTGCAGGTTGTTTCACCAGGGCTTTTGTTTTCTCTTTTTTGCTTTTTTTCTCCTCTAAAAACATTCAGTTTATCCTTAATGTCTCAGCCAATTTTTCCCCAAAAAAAGCTTTTTAGGTTTTTTTGTTCCTTATAATGAGACATAGAATGCTGTTGAAAGGTACTGTAGCTGGCATAGCCTGCAGGCACTGTGATGTTGAGTAGAATACTTCGGCCCTTTCTCACTGCTGAATCTTGGCTTGCTGTCATACTGACTTATTAAAAACAAAGCAAGATGGAAAAATCCCAACCCACCCAGATATTCCAGCTTGATTTTTATCGTGAAAGGGCATCTGTGCCAGGAAGACACCTGCCTGGTTTCAAAGAACTGTTTTCCAACATATCCAAATTCATTTATTTGTCTTTCTTTTCAAGGGCCATGGCAGAATTTTGAGCTCTGAACCTCGTATATATCATATACATCCCCACAAACAAAGCAAATACATAGAAAGGCTTTTACTAATTGCTCCATCCCAAGATTGCAAGGTGCTGACAAGAGGACAGAGTTGTATTAGGTAGCTGAAGATTTGGAATCTTTCTGAGTTGTTATGACTACCTCTTCATCAACACTCTCCAGGGTCTTTACTTTCTTCATTTTCCCAATGTGGTTTCAGACTTCCACCTAATGTTTATCAGATCTGTTAGTTTATGACCTTGAGCATTTGGAGGATTAACTCCTGAATTTGCCATTTCCAAACCCTACAATTATGGCAACAATGCAAGAAGTCAGGAGCCAACTGAAAATGCAGTTGCAAAAGTGAAATTCTGAACTACAAGCATATCATGAGCCAAAAGAGGTGTTTCTGGCAAAAATGCTTGGAAGCTGCTATCCTGGTCTGTTAAGAAACAAAGCTGTGGCTGTTGGTTGCTGTCGTAATTGGCTAAATAATGATAACAGGCTGAATTCTGGAGTGTATGTGGCACACATGAGGTCCTTGTGTGATCTTGCAGCCGCATGTTTTAGCTGCAACCCCCTGAAGTAAAAGGGATTCAAAAATTGTGCTGAGAGATCTCTATGGCAGAATGAGACTGAAATAACTGCCCTTCAGTGTTAAGTTCCTTCAAGAATGCCACTGAGGCTGGCTGTAGGCTCCTTACTTGGTATTCCTAGCGAACTATGTATGTACACTGTATTTTGAGCAGCTCTAGTGGCATATGTGCTTGCTCAGGCAGTCTCTAGCTTTCCGCTCATCTATTTTGATAGCTTTGGTTGAAAAGGAAAGCCTGAGAGTCTCTCCTACCATGATTTTAATGTTGACTATTGCAGATGCATTTGAAGTTTGTAGACTGGTTTCAAACAGATTGAGAGCATGTTTTTGAATATCTGTCTGGGCTATGGGATTATCCTGGAATACAGAAAGCTCCTCAAGTGCTCTGTCACATACTGTGGTTATTGTAAACAAGGAGTATGCTTGTATAATATCCATTGTAAACAAGGACCTCAGAGTGTATGGTTCTTTGTAGCTTTTTATTACTTGTTCTTTCCATACCATGGAAATGGTTTGGTTTTTTTTTTTTTTAGTTTTCTATTAAATTTTTCCTGACCAGAATCTGGTATATATTAGGTCCACACCATTTTATCCTATCATTATAATGTATTTTTTCATTATGACATCCTAGATACTATGTTTTTTGATTTCAAAAACTTAGGAAAATTGAATTTGGGTGGTATCTGGATAAATGCCTTCCAAGAAAACATCAATATTGCACAGGGAACAGCACTAGTGATTCACGAGAAAATTACGACTCTAATTTTAAGTACTTCAGAAATTATTAATCTTTTGTGTTTTGAAAAGGTGAAAAAGCTGAGTCATTCTCTTCAGAATAAACCCTGAGGGTTTCAGTTTTATAGTTGGTTTTGGGCATTTGTTTTGTTTTGGTTTTTTTTTTGTGTGTGTGTGCGTGTGAAGTCTCTGTGTTATATGAATTGTACTGTGACCCTTAGTAGCACCAGGACTAGTATGCAGTGGCTCTCCTTGAGTCTCTCTAGTTTATTAGTCAGGATGTATTCGGTCATAAATCCCTTGGCCTACCACTACTACCATTGTTGCCAGTGTGTCAGTATGTTACACCTTGACCAGCGAACAGTGGCTGCACTAGTTATACTATGTGTATAACTAACTACTTAAGGAAGCTGAGTAGTAAAGGCAGAGGACTTCTTTAGTGTGAATCACTTGAGCTGAAGAAAATTTTGCTTCCAGAAATTAAAAAAAGAAGGCATTCTCTACTAAGAAAATTACTTGACCCCTCGTAAAAGAAGTAGAGGATATGAGCAGGAGGGATGGGATGTTAATGGAATGAAATTTTAAATCTAAATTAGAATCAACACTGCACAGTTTTCCATTAAGATTACTGTTTCTCATCAGCTTTCACTTTTGAATCAAATGGGAGACATGAAGATGAAAGGCTTGCACATAATCACAAAGGGAGCCAATGATCGGTGCACTTTATTTTCCTAGTTTCCTGATTTTGCCCTACTTTTAAAAAAGAGTTCAGAGTTGTTGTGGTTTAAGCCCAGTAGGCAACCCAGAAACCATGCAGCCATTCGCTCACTCCTCCCCCCTTCCTCCCCCCACTCCCAGAGGGATGGGGAGGAGAATCAAAAGAATGTAACTCCCACGGACTGAGATAAGAGTAGTCCAGTAACTGAGGTACCTGCTGCTACCACCAATAATAATAATGATAAGGGATATAACAAGGGAAGAGAATACAACCTCTCACCACCCACTGACTGATACCCAGCCCGACACGAGCAGTGATCTAACCCTTCCGGGTAACTGCCCCCAGTTTATATAGTGGGCATGATATGCTGTGGTATGGAATTCCTCTTTGGTCAGTTTGGGTCAGGTCTCCTGTCTCTGCTTCCTCCCGGCTTCCCCTCCTCCTTGGCAGAGCATGAGGCTCAGAAAGTCCTTGGTCAGACTAAATATTACTGAGCAGCAACAAAAATCAACGGTGTTATCAGTGTTGTTCCTAGGCTGAAAGTCAAAAACACAACACTGCACCAGCTCCTAAGAAGGAGAAAAATGACTGCTACTGCTGAACCCAGGACAGGATTTTTTTCCCCTTTCTGTGCAATTTTAGGAGAGATTTATTATTCTGAATTTAAAAATAAATAAAAATGCACTTATCCCATTATAAGTGTAAAGTGGACCTACACCAATAGGGCTCTTCTCCTTATCACAGGCTTTGCAAGGCCTAGCACAGCTGTCAAAAATATTATTATGATCTTTTTGGGGCAGTGGAGCAATGCAAATTGGGCCAAGCCAAGACTGACCTCCAGTGTAATTCAACTCAATTTTGGACTTGCATGGCCCGATGCATACTCTTTGCCCAAAGGAAGGTTCAGAAGGACTGATACACTAGATAGTTGGGCTAGCATTCAGAGAGACATCAACAAGAGAAATGGACCATCAGGAATCTCATGAAGTTTTATAATGTGAAGTGCCAAGTCCCACACCTGGAGAAGAACAGTAACATGCAGCAGTACCTCCTAGAGCTGCGTGTCTGCAAAGCAGTTTGACAGAAAGGAACCTGCGGCTTCTGTGGAGTCCAAATTGAACATGGGCCAATAATCTACTCCTGCGCACAGAAGGCTAGCAGCCTCCTGGTCTGCATGAAGGAGAGCATAGCCAGAAGGCTAAGGGAGGGGATCTTGCCCTCTGCTTAGCAATGGTGAGGCCCTACCTGGAGTGCTGTGTCCAGCACTGGGCTTCCCAGAACAAGAGGGGCATGGACATGCTGGAGCAAGTCCAGCAAACCACCGTGAAGCTCATTAACAGATTCCAGTATCTCACATCCAAGGAGAGACTGAAGGAGGTGGAATTGTTTGGGCTGGAGAAGAGAAGGCTTTGTGGGGAGGCTGTGTCATACTGTCACCCATAACCATGAAGATGAAGCCAGTCTCTTCCAGTGTTGCCCAGTTACAAGGCAAGAGGCAATGGACAGAGAGAAAAGTCCACTCTAGCAGAGGAAAAAAACCCTTTTGTTTTGAATGGGGTCAAATAGTGGAACAGGTTGCCAGGAGAGGCCTCTGTCATGGAGATGTTTGAAACCTGACTGCATAAAGTCCTGATTAACCTGCTCTAGCTGACCCTGCTTAGAGCAAGGGGGTTGGAATAAATGATCTCTGAAGGTCTCTTTTAATCTCTACCTCTCCTTGATTCTGTGTAGCTGTCTACAGGTAACTGAATTGTACAAACAGTGGGGAAAATTAGCTGCTTATTTTACATTCCTCAGAAAAACTAAGGTAAGTGGAGTGACCTTCTGAGAAGGAAATATAGAGGCTAAAAGCATTTTGAGCTCTAGAAATTGTTGATTTGTCATGCTAGGGCATATGAATAACAAGGTTCTGGTGACAGCCAACATGGCTTCACTAAGGGGAAATCCTGCCTGACCAATCTGGTGGCCTTGTATGATGGAGCTACGGAACTGATGGACAGGGGTAGAGCAGTTGATGTCATCTACCTGGACTTATGCAAAGCTTTTGACACTGTCCCACATGACATCCTTGTCTCTAAGTTGAAGAGACATCAATTTGGTAGGTGGATCACTCAGTGGATAAAGAACTGGCTGGCTGGCTGCACACAAAGAGTTGTGCTCAATGGCTCAATGTCCATCTGGAGACCAGGAACGAGTGGTGTCCCTCAGGGATCAGTGTTGGGACCGGTCTTGTTCAACATCTTTGTTGGTGGCATGGACTGTGGGATTGAGTGCACCCTCAGCAAGTTTGCCAATGACACCAAGCTGTGTGGTTCGGTCGATATGTTGGAGGGAAGAAATGCCATCCAGAGGGATCTTGACACACTTGTGAGAAGGGCTGATGCCAACCTGATAATTTTAACCATGATAAGTGCAAGGTCCTACACCTGGGTCTGAGCAATCCCAGGCACAGTTACAGGTTGGGCAGAGAAGAGATTGAGAGCAGCCCTGTGGAGAAGGACTTGGCAGTATTGGTCGATGAGAGAATGAACATGAGGTGGCAGTGTGCACTTGCAACCCAGAAAAGCAACTGTATCCTGGGCATCAAAAGGAACATGACCAGCAGGTTGAGGGAGGTGATCCTGCCCCTCTACTCTGTTCTTGTGAGACCTCACTTGGAGTATTGTGTGCAGTTCTGGTGTCCTCAAC
>JANRGW010038112.1:0-24695 GCA_024733675.1 Psilopsiagon aymara | reverse complement strand
TCTGAAGGGGGCCTATAGGGATGCTGGGGAGAGACTCTTCATTAGGGACTGTAGTGATAGGACAAGGGGTAATGGGTAAAAACTTAGGAAGGGAAGTTTAGATTGGAAATGAGGAAGAGATTCTTTACTGTAAGGGTGGTGAGGCACTGGAATGGGTTGCCCAGGGAAGTTGTGAATGCTCCATTGCTGGTCGTGTTCAAGGCCAGATTGGACAAAGCCTTGGGTTACACGTTTTAGTGTGAGGTGTCCCTGCTCATGTCAGGGTGGTTGGAACTATATGATCTTAAGATCCTTTCTAACCCTAACTATTCTATGATTCCATGATTCTCTCTGGAAGCATGAATGATTCAGTTTATAGAGGACTCTCAAGCACACTTCAAATTTCAATGAATCTTTCACTATATATTCTAAATGTCATCTCCTAATGACACAGTGGAAAGATGCTGTTTCTCCTACCAGATTCTCTCTGAAAAATGCTCAGATGATAAATTAATGGAATCTGAAAAGCTGTAGAAGAAGTCTTGCTAGAATTTAAAATGGAGGGACAGAACATTTCACTCTTTGTCTTTAGGTTATGATGTTGTTTGGATGTACAAATCTTTTTCTGGTTTCAACTGCCATAGGAAACATTTCTGTCACTTTCCTGTTATGTGAAAACCCAAAACACTTATTGGTATGAATTATTCTTTTAAAAGATGGGAAAAAGACTCCACTTTGGTACACAACAGGCCAGTGATCATGAATAGGCAGAGAAGTTGAGCTGGTAAGTGGTGGATCTAGTGTACAAGGCTATGTACCACACCAAGTGCCTTTTCATATTGACCAGCTCCCATGGTATGTGATTTAATATGCATTTAGTGTACTGACTACTCCCACCAGTTGATGCATGATTTTTTTTTTACACAAATACTTGTGCAACAATATCAAACCAACAATAAATTGTGAATTGAAAATAAAGAAGTTTATTTTTTAATGGGAAGGAAGAACCATCCAACAGAGACACATGCACCTGTAGAAGGTGACCTTGGGCAACCATCTGATTTAATAAAGGAATGACTGTAGGAAGACATTCCTATTTGCAGAAGATAACAGCCAAAAAAATCTTTCTCTGTCAATCTAAATCACGTCTCTCAGCCTGAAGAAACTACAAGTTGCTGGATTTTTCATGGCTATTGCTCTTAGGCAAGGATATAAAATGCAGTGAGTATATACACTTGGCTGGGAATCACAGGACTCCTGCAACAAGAAAACAAGGCAATTGCCAACTTATTGCCCAGGGGTACCCCTGGCACATAACAGAGCATCAGTGGTGCAGGAAAATTTAAATAGGGAACAAAATGCAGAAGCAAACTTCATTTGCAGGTACAGGGTGCCAAACATAATATAACTTTTCAAGGTTAATCAATGCCCTATATTCTAGAATGATGAGATGTTTTTTTTCCTTTTGGGCTGCAGAATTTAAAGGGTCTTACATAGAGCAGCACCTACTCGTGACATATCATAGCCTTTGGCAAGCTTTCATATAGCCACATAGTATGCCAAGAGAAAACTGTAATTTGTATCCATGAGAAGGGCACTATACTAGAGACATTTTATTCATAAAAATATTTTTCTACTTATAAAAAAATAGCATGTTTTCATTCTGTAGCATGTTGCTGGAAAATGTCAGTCTTAGTTAAGGGCTAATCTTTCCTGTAGCAAAAGGGAAAATACACCTACTTGCTTCTTCTTTGACAATCTCTTTTTTTTAATCTTACTGATTCCATGGTCATTTTTATTTTTAGATTGATGCACAGCACAGATGAACTTATGATACTTTACCCCATGGACCCACTTCACCCCAGATTAGCTTTACTGCAGGAGGAATTTACAGCTATCTTAAGAAATGCAGGCAATACCATGGTAACAGGAATTACTGGCAGAGGATAACTAGAGTGTTGATAGTCGTCACTGCACACAGTGATCTACTTCTGTTTCATCTAGAGTTTCATATCTATCATATTTTCAGACCGACTTTGTAAGGAAGTATAATTTTATAACTTCTAGTTTTTGAGGGATGTGAGATATTTCTTACCTCAGGACTCACACTAAGTAGTAGCTGCATTGAAAACAATCTCACACAGATTAATGAAATGTTTATATGTAAAATTAGTATTCAGTAGAAAGAAGAGTGGCACAATCTGCTCTGCACGTTTTATGCCAAGAAATTTCATATGAACACTGAATTTATTTTTTTCAGTTATAGCATTGTGTTTGAAAAATTGTCAACTTTCAGTTTTATATACAATTTAGTAATAAAATTAACTTACATAGCACATGTCATGTCCAAAGATTTTCTAACAAAATATCAGTATCCTTTTCCCTCCATATTACTACAGTATATTTTCTCATACCAGGTGAATCCCTCCTGGATGGTCTACTTTCTTCTATTTAGTTCAGAGGTTACACCTTATACCTGGAAGAGCACATATCCATTAAAAAAATCACTTATTACAGAGGTAAAAGTTATAAAACTCTGGGCGTAATTTTAATCATTTTCTTCACAGTATGTTGGTAAGAATTAATTCCGTTCAATTAAAATACAAAACTGAAATAGACAGTAAAACATTGACAGGAAATATATTAAAAATTATCCCCAGGTGCAGTTAGTTATACTTTCTACACTGAAAAAGCTGAATGAGGAACTGAGTGTCTAAAAATAGGTTTAATATTTTTTAATGCTATTGAATTATTGAATTGCATTCTAGTAGTGTAAACTACATAATGGATACACTAGATTCAGCCCTAAAAGATTTACCAGAAGATCAGATACATATAGTTAGATACATGAGTAGAGATATAAAAATGTCAAGCAAGTGCTTTTAAAGAAAATCTTGGGTTTAAAACCAGATTAACAGGAGACAAACTCAAAGAAAGAGGTGCATATTGGTTGTTTAATTAGATAAAGCCAGCACCTTAATTTTAATGAACTTTCTGGAACTGCAAGTAGCATTAAAGACCATATCAATTTACACCAACAAGTACCTAATAGGTCTGTTAGATAATATTGCCTTTAGCTATAAAGGAGCTACCATACCCGGTACTCTTCATTTCTTTTGTGTATAAACACATTCTGAACCTTTCTGGACAGTTTATTTTAAATACTTGAGGTTTGTTTTCAAAATGTACACACGCTGCAGAAAGGGCTGTCAGATTAATCAGTGTTGATAAGCTTAATTGAGGACAGTTAGAGATTTGAACATGAATAACACAATACTACCTTTTAATGACCAGTTTGCAATTATCTGTGGATAGTTTCCATTAGTTCTTGGCGAATTGAAACAAATCAGACTTTCTGCTTACTAAAAAGTTGCATGCAAACAAAAGGTATAAGCTACTGCTGTACCTCATTTTGCAAAGGCTGAGAAGTGAGATGAAAATGCATACCTTTGGGAATTTGGGGCAATAAAAACTTATTTGAAAGCTATTGACATTTTTCAAGCCAGATCAAGAAAATTTATGAGTTGGTAGATTTATTGCAAAGGCACACCTTTCCTATTCTTTAGCTCTTTTTCAGCTGTAAAGAAAGAAAAATGAGTTTTCTTTGGGTTAAACTCAAGACAAAACAAACAAGTCCTCAGTCTGCTTCTGAACTTGCAAACATTTACTGCAAATTTCCTGAACTTATAATTTGGCTAAACATCTATAAGAATTTATACCACAGGCAGCAATGTATGGCAGGGGGTGACAATTACTCAACTCTTGCCAGTTGCTGGAAACTGGAGAGAATATTCTGGGGGCAACACATGTTGTCCTGCATCTAGTGGTGGACGCCAGTTGTCTCACACCATTCTTTTGCATGCAAATAAGGTGGGAAAAGTTTCGTTCCTGTCTTTTCCAACAAAAGGATACGTAATATACTGATTTTGGGCTTTAATCCATTTCTAACATTGCAGTCCTCATGAAAATTCCATAGCATGCTAAACGGCAGCAGATCCCAAAGGGTTTATTCTACAATCTATTCCATAAGCATGTATCTTAAGAAAATATCATATCTATAGTGTGCCATTACATATCAGTGCTTCATCAGTTGCCTGGTTTGAGTCATCTACTTTCAAGAAGCTGCTCGGATGTTATAGTTTTGCCTCCACAGGTATGACCTAGGAAAGACTGAAGGGCAGATGGATCTCATGAGCTGCTGCTGTCTCAGTGCCTGCACAATGAGAGAATTCACTTGGCCCCAGAAATGCTTCCCTGTGGCTTCATTCATAGCTTGTTCAGGTACAGAAAGTTTGTAAGTGGGAGCTACAAAAGTTGACTTTAAAAAGTGACAGCTTGCCCTTTTCACTACTGCTCTGGACTTCCTAAAAATTATATCTTTTTCTAGTTGTTTTTTTTTTTTTCTTTCAGTTTGTTTTCTTGGGTTTGTTTTTTGTTGTTGTTGTTGCTGTTGTTTTGTTTTTGTTGGTTTTTTTGTTGGTTTTGTTTTTTTTTTTTTATTATTTTTATTTTTTTTTTTAACAGATGCATTTAGATACATCTGGCAGCTCAACTTCATTCTTTTCTAGAATTTAATTTGTTGCAATGTCTATAAATGGTTATTGTAGATAGCTATGCATTATTTCAGCAATTAATTGCTTATTAACTCTTGGTTTGGTGTGGAATTATATGGAAGATTTCTGCAAAGGCTGATGTTTATGATATCGGCCAGATGCTTCCTGTTAGAGAATTGAGAGCAATGATTTCAAATTAGAATACATTGAGCTAATTCTTGCATAACCAGATATGCAGTAAGAGGTCTTAAAGACCCATGAACTGAATGCTTCCATTATCTTATGTTGTGCTGCCTAGAATGTGCACACAAGTTTGTACCTGCTCAGATACTCAAAATTATAGTTTCTCTGGAAGAAATGTAACACAGTAAGACTCTGTGGCTCTTCACAGTGTGTGATGCTGAGGAAAAAACCGCGCATTTATTTATAACAAGCAGATTTATTGTATCATTCGGTACAGAAACTTCAATAAAGAAATATAGATATAATTTAGCCAGAAGTGATTAGCTTTGGAGAATAATATAAATCTTGAGTGTCAGGAAAGCAACATGGTTCTGAACTGAAGGAACTGATCAATATGTAGGATATAAATCTGCAAAAAATTTGTCATCATGCTCACCAATAGTCAGGCATTGCTGTAGTTGTTCTCTCTATTCCTTACACTAGTGTACCCGTATGGAAATTGTAGTGGCTTTAAGGAACATGCAAGTTTTGCAGATCTTTCTGCACATCATTACCCTGGCAATGCCTTGAGACTTCCTCTCTACAGCTTTTATAATGAACAATGAAAAATAAACAAAATGAAGTTTTTCCACTTCACATATTTTAGTGAACATATTCCAATGCCTATATAATTTACTAGACCTGCCCATTCTGAGGACTTGTTTATCCTGGTGGAATTGTAGTAAAATACTTCCTCATGATTTCTACTATCCCCTGTAACAAATACTGTCTGCCTACCCTTGGTGGTTATTTCTTCTATTCTCATATATGGTCCAAACATTACCTTGCAGAGCTAGATATTCAGATACAGTCCAGGATTTAAATTTTACAGATAACACTTTTAATTGTATATTCTTCTGAATATAGATAAGACTGAATAACGAGATGTCAGCTATTTCAGATTCAAATTTCAGCAACATTCTATAATCTAGCTCAATAAACAAGTGTGATATAACAGAGAAAGTAATAACTAAGAGTGCTTTAATTAATGAATATGCTATCAGAAATGCAGCTCCATTTTTGACAGCTGGATCACTGAATTATTATTTTTACTTGTATTAATTGGGAGACCCTTACAATAAACTGTATTAATCAGTGCCTGAGAAGCTCTCAGCACACTGTCCAGAGGACATATACAAATGAGGACTTTGCATTCATTTAAAGCCATGTATGTAAAAGTATGCTGTCCATGATTTGTGGAATTTTACAGAATTAAATCCATGCTTGAACATTTTCCAAACACCACACAATGTGATTTTACAAAATTTGATAACATATTTTTGTCACACATACTGATGTGGAAAGGACTGCCACCCAGAGGGACTTTGACAGGCTTGTGGGGTGGGCTGATGCCAACCTGATGAAGTTTAAGCATGCCAAGTGCAAGGTCCTACACCTGGGTCAGAGCAATCTCAGGCACACAATCAGGTTGAGCAGAGAAGAGATTGAGAGCAGCCCTGTGGAGAAGGACTTGGGGGTGTTGGTTGATGAAAAATGAGCATGAGCCAGAAGTGTGCGCTTGCAGCCCAGAAAGCCAACCAAATCCTGGGCTGCATCAAAAGGAGCATAACCAGCAGGTCAAGGGAGGTGATCCTCCCCCTCCACTCTGCTCTCACGAGACCTCACTTGGAGTGCTGTCCTGGTGTCCTCAACATAAAAGGGACATGGAACTGTTGGAACAAGTCCAAAGGAGGGCCACGAGGATGATCAGGGGGACTGCAGCAGCTCCCATATGAAGATAGGATGAGATAGTTGGGGCTGTTCAGGCTGGAGAAGAGAAGGCTGCATGGAGACCTCATAGCAGCCTTCCAGTATCTGAAGGGGGCTATAGGGATGCTGGGGAGAGACTCTTGATTAGTGACTGTAGTGATAGGACAAGGGGTAATGGGTAAAAACTTAGGAAGGGAAGTTTAGATTGGATATAAGGAAGAAGTTCTTTACTGTAAGGGTGGTGAGGCACTGGAATGGGTTGTCCAGAGAAGCTGTGAATGCTCCATCCCTGGTAGTGTTCAAGGCCAGGCTGAACAGAGCCTTGGGTGACATGTATTAGTGTGAGGTGTCCCTGCCCATGACAGGGAGGCTGGAACTAGATGATCTTAAGGTCCTTTCCAGCCCTAACTATTCTATGATTCTATGATTCTACGATTCTTCTTTCCATGTAGCACCATTAATAAAGGAAATTGTACTGAGAATATTTTGTATTACTTGAAAAACAGAGTCCACCATTTAAGTAGAGAAATATGTATAAACCTATTATCTCTCATACTGAGTTTTCCAATTTAAAGTTCCATCACAGTAATTAGTTTTGATCAATTAGATTCAGACATACTGGGCCATATTATCATATTATTAATATAGATTCATTTCAGTTAAATTGTAATTTTACCACTAGACAAATAGGCCTGCATGTTTTTCTTTTTAAAAATTACACTGAACATGAAAACCTCTAAGAACTCCTAAGCTGGCAACACTTGCACTTACTCATGAACTAAAACAGAAGCCCAATAGCTGTTTCAAGAGGCATAAGAATATATGAAAACATGCACATATATATTTAGCAATATATTTTCAAAATAAGATGTGTTCCCCCCAATCCAATACTCATTTTACAGTAATGTGATCCACCTTTTCCATAACACACTGCCAGGAATGACAATCCTTAATTTTGTATCCTTGACCAATTTTAATTGAAAGATACTCATAAGGGGCAACCTGCTGACGCATGCTTATGCATCAGGGCTTTTCCTGTCACTGACAAGTAAAATCCCATCTGAAATGGTCAATAACAGTTTCCATCCAAGCATGTTAAACCACTTGATACATTTTATGTATCAACTAATTAGTTTGAATGTCTTCTGAGACTTGTAGATGTGATCTTCATTTGATCTTTCAGGAAACTTAAGCAGAGAGGGTAAAAGCCCTCTGGAGGGGTCCCAGCTTCACATCACTCTATAGTTAGGAAAGAACTCAGATGTTTGACTCTTACTAAGGCCATATAACCACAAGACATGGACCTATTCCTTATCACAGCCACATCAGTTACCAATTGTACTTCTTCCTAGTTTGCTTTTTATTTTTTTTTTCTTCTTCAAAACACTGCATTATGGAAGCTTGAATATCATCGAGAAGAAAGTTGACATTTAAGCACTCTTAAATATTTGACAAATCCACAAAACCAAGCAAATTCAGATTTAAGGCTGAAAATCCAAACTGACACTCCAACCTTACTGAAACTGCCACAAACCTCCTTGCATTTGTGCATTAAAGTCAGATCTCTTACTTAACTAAATGCTGGGGTTTTTTTGTGGTTAAATTATAGTAACAAGTGTTCCAGTTTCACTAAACCCCACTTCCTACAAGATTTGGATTAATAAAATGCAACCTAAATCCTTTCTGCTTGTGGTGTGTTCATTTGAAGATAAGTAGCAGGGTGAGTAGGCTAATAATGGATTGGAATCTCCTATGGATAGTTCAGCACATCTCTAATTTCATTGCAACTATTTTTCTATTTAAATTTAGATGAAAGAGGAAGACATTATTTCTTGCCTGCCATTTTTTCCTTTGAGGTATTATCAGAATTCTCTTGTACAAAACTCATACAGACAAGTGAAAAGTGGCAGCCACAGTAGCATATTAATTTGCCATATTTCCAATTATTTTGATGGATTATAGTATGAATGATGCTGACCCACAATAATTAGAGGCACAGTATTGTAGGAATTAACATAAAAGTGGTCCCCCGACTCACCTTCCTGCAGACTGGGGACTAAAGCACGTATTTATTGTTCGTTTAGTAAAAGCTTCAGGATGCAATTTTGAGCACTCAAGTCCTACATACGTGGATCTTTTTGTGGAGAAAGCTCAACTCCAGTGTTTGCTGGCAGTAGAAATAAAATCCACTTTCTCATTGAACATATGATATTATTATTGACCATAATAATAATAATTGACCCTGCTAATCTTACAGTAAAGCAAATACTGGAGTGAGAATAGAAAGTGATGCCCTACCCTTTCCTTATGATTTTATCCAACAAAATGAACAGAATCTGGAAAACTAAAACCCCTACAATCAAACAGAAAGGTTTGAGTACGTCTGAAAGAGAGGAGAGGCACATAAATGGTGAAAAAGCAGTTCACAAGCTGCACAGCTTTCTGGCTATAGCTTTATTGTTTTGAACCACATCTTTGATACAGGTCTTAGCAGGGTTTTTAAGTATTCATCACCGAGATTTTCCAGGGAAAAAAAAATGGGGAAGAAGACTGACAATACAAATGATAATACTGAAATAGTTCTCTTAAAGAATAATAAAAGCTTTACAATTAGGAGATGAAATAGAAAAAATGGTTTTTGTGGGTCCTAGCCTGTTTGCAAAGCATGAATTAGAAAGGACTCCTGGTGAGGATTTGTTTATGTCAACATGGAACTTAATGAGAATTGAATCTTGCTTTATGTAATGCTGGAAAGTAAATCCCCAGCTTGGTTGCAGGAGTGTCAACATTAGCTCCACTGTGCTTGATGAGCTACTGTGGATTTCCATCCTGCTCTCTTCTGTGTCCCACCAATTTAGAGCTGAGGTGGATCTAGCTATCAGTAAGCAATCTGCCTAAAATGAGACTAATATAACCCAGGAGTCTGCACATAAGCATGAAGAACTCCTAGGCTTGTCAGTTTGGCTCTCATCAGCTGTTACTCATTAGTCTATTCCTCACTGATACTTGCTTTAAAGTCTAGCACCTTTCTATTTTTGAGGGATTTGCCTTTAAAGTCATTTGAATATTCAAGCTACAAAATGTGTCTGCTGTCTTTGGCTCACTTGACATTTGTTTGCAGGAAATTGAGCTGAAGCAGCTGGTAATTTCTATAAGAGGTATTGGCATTAATTTTCTTGGTGTTATGCCTTGCTTCTCCAGTTGATGTTTGTAGATGCCAACGTTGCCTCTTTTTTCCCTCTTTTACTTACTGTTGACAGGTTACTTATTGTTTATTGGTCGTGGGAAGTTTATTGTGTGATTTTGCCTTCTCATCTTTGGTATTCAGCAAAAAGGCTTTATTTATCTCATGTAAGGATGTTTATCTGACACCAAGTAATTTTTTTTTTTTCTAGAAGTCAAACTTCAAAAAAAAATTATTATAACTTTCACTACTTACCTGTTAGGAAAATCTGTATGCTTTCATTTCTGACTATATGGATTGAAGAAAATATGACAATTTCCTGAGTGACAGAGAACTGTCTCAAAAAATGTTCACTTCCCTTTTCATCTCTTATTCTTCTACTATCAGAGAGGAAAAGTACTTATCTGTCAATAAAAAGCCTATACAGATGAGTGCTAGGATTAATAAAATATTGTTGTGGTTTAACCAGTCAGCCACACAGTTTGCTCACTCTCTCACCCCTCTTTCTTACCCCCACGCCCTGAGGGATGTGAAGGAGAATCGAAAGAATGCAACTCCCACAGGTTAAGATAAGAACAGTTTAGTAACTAAGGTATAACACAAATCACTATTGCTACCACCAATAATAATAATGACCAGGGAAATACGAGGAAAGAGAATACAACTGCTCACCACCCGACACCAAGCCCAATCAAGCAGTGAACCCCCAACCCTTCCATGCCTCTGCCCTCTGTTTTTACATCCTGGGCATGACTTGCTGTGCTACATACATGTGCTGGAATACCTCTTTGGTCAGTTTGGGTCAAGTGTGCCTGTCTCTGCTCCCTCCCAGCTTCTCCTCCTCCCTGGCAGAGCATGAGGCTCAGAAAGTCATTGGTCAAACCAAAATATTCTAAGCAGTAACTGAAACATTGGTGTTATTAGAGCTGATCCCAGGCTGAAAGTCAAAAACAGTGCTGCACTAGCTACCGAGAAGGAGAAAAATGACTGCTACTGCTGAGACCATGACAGATATGTTATAAAAATCTATTACGTATTTGAAAAACAATACAAGTGTATTATTACAAGTATCTTTTCTAAATTTATAGTTCACCACCTGAATAAAGAACAAAGTTATAATAATTTGAGATTTTAAAAAGAAATTTTAATAACTATGTTAAGATTTGGCTAAAGGCTTGTGTCTATAATTGCTTTCACATAACAAGACTGTTGACATCTGCTCGCTAGTCATATAGACAGATATTAGCACATAATTCCATTCAAATTTATGGGTCCTGAAGTAATTGCAGACTAAAACCAGAATTGTCGGATTTCACCTTCAATAAACTTACTTTTTAGAAGATTAACCATGGCCTCTCTGAATAGGTATGAAAGTATCATGTGGAAAAGTCAGGAAAGGCTCGATGTCTTCTTGACGTCTTTTTTCTTAATGTTTCCAACTTAACATTTTTTGCTTCTTGGCAGCAAGTAGCGCAGCATACATTGCAATGGAATCATCTACAGTGGGAAAAAGTTGTAAAAAGTAATTTAAACAAAAGCACACTGCTTTGTTCCTGTCAAAAATATGAAGTTTTTATATCCATGATCCTGATAATCTCAGTAGCTCAGTGACCATGCTGGTCTCAAGCCTTCCTTTATAAAAGTCACACATTATTTTGCAAATTATTCTTTCTGCCAAGCACACATTTGGTATTTTGCTGCAAAAAGAAGCTCAAGCTTGACCAAGGTCGTTCTTCACCTCAGTTTCAGAAGAGTGGAGTTTACCCAGCTGTGGAAATGCCAAAGGAATTTACACAGAGGTTGCAAGAGACAAGTAAAACTGGGATGTGATAATACTGCCCCTTCCTTCACAATCTTGAAACTATGTCTGAGTGCTTGTAGATAGGGAATATAGGCACTGCTTTTTGAAAAGTGCCAGTTTTAGTTTTAGTGTTTGGCATTAGCAATCAAAAAAAGCAGATAGCATTGGATCACCTGAAAACATACCTAGCTGCATGCTTTGAGCAGGTGATTGCATTTCCTTGCAATATGATATAGCAAATCAATAAAGTGAATACTGAAAATATGAAACTGAAATCTATATTGTAGCACTCATGAGAGTGCAGGTTCAGCAGAATCTTGTTAAGAACCACCTTCCAGGTTGTGTCAACACACAGGCTGCATGGTTTTCTGGAAATAGGAGTACAATTTTAAAACCTCAACCCAAATAAAACCAAACCAAAACAAAAACTCAATAAAAATGAAAACTCCCTTTCCAAGACCAAATCATGTTAATTGCATGCTACACTTTGAGAAACAGAAAAGGTCAGAACAGTAGGTTGTTGATTTATAAGTCTTGGCTCTATAGTGGTCCTCAAAAAGCAGTGAAAAAAGTTCTTCATTTGCAGATGACGTAGATGTGAATAAAGATTTCTCTTTTGCTTTCATGAACTAATGAAGTGTTTGTTTTTCTTTTAATCAATCATCCTGTCCTATCTAAGCCACAAGGAGGCAAGCACCCCTGTGACAGCAGAGTCACTGAAATCGACATCCTCCACTTTCTCAGTTAGAGCTCTGCCCAAAGAGATGGTGCAGTGATGCAACACATGCTCTCCTGTTGACTGCTTGTACACAAGCTCCCCAGCGCTAACTTGGCTGCCTGCTAACTTTCTAGGTATGAATCTTAAAATAGAGCTGCAGTGTGCATCTCTGCTGGGAATATACTTCTTGGTTTGCTCTGAAGAGACAGACTTGGCAGGTAACTCCATGCATGCAGCTTTCTTTTGCACTCAGTTTTTACAATCATTCTTGATTATCAAAGATTCCCATCAGCCTCTGGCATTAATCTACAAAATTTCAGAGCCTCAGAAGCTTTGTTTGGCTGATTGCAGATAAGAAATGAGCAGTTGAAACCCTTTGTGACTGTCATACAGTTTTCCTATTTCCTCTTAATATCCATCAAACTTGAAGTTTTATGTAACCAGTTTCAAATGTGTCATAAGAGAGTTTATTTAGCTACAGGCAGTGTTTTCATGATGGGCTTTATGGGGTTTTTCATGTGTGCATGTGTTTTTTTCTTTTCTGAGGTGATAAAAATGGAATTAACAGGAATTAGCAACTAAATTAGTTAGTAGGCACTAATAACAAAAGGACTTGTTCAGGCTCACTGAAGCAGATACAATTCTAGTTACAGGTAAAATATTTTTTCAGTAAATTGTTTATTTGCATTACATTGTGGGTATTATTTCTTATGAAATTAATTCTTCTTAACCACAGTCCAGTGAACATTAGAGTCTATCTGACACTGGCTTAGACTATTAGTTTAGGAGAAGGAACCCTTGCCATTGTTTCATCTACTCTCACACAATGTGTCTGTGTCCCCGGGACAGCATCTAATTAAACCTCAAGAAAAGCACAATTTCAAATGTCTCTAGAGAAAATAGAGTTACAAAACATGACCTGTGGAAAAGTATAGGTTCAGGCTTCTCATGTGTACAAAATTAGTGCTCTGCTAAATTTCTTACAAATTATGAAGAAACATATATATCACAATACACTGCAGTTGCTTACGTGGGAATATAAACTGTTTTCCTCAATAGTTTTATTTTGATCTCATACTTACTTGTTCAAATGTTCTCACCAGATAAAGTGGTGTTCAAATAGTCCTACTTACGAGTGCAAAAATGTACAGAATCTTTAATTTTAAGGTTATAGATAATTGGCTACTTTAATTCTAACATTTCTATCTTTAAATCTCCTGTAGAATGTGACATTAATGAAAATGAGACCACCTTAAAATCAGATGAAATCTAGGACAACTATAAACTGGGAATGACAGGTTCAGATCTTTCCTTCAAGCTTTTAAGCATCTCTACTAATAGCTGAATTATTTCTGAAATGGCCTGACCTTTAAATTCTATTTGGAAAAAAGGCTTATTTTTTTCAGGAAACTGCCTCTGCCAAATCATTACCAAGCTTCCAGACAACTTTTGGTACAAATAAGCTATTGTTATAACTATTCCTAAGATAGTTTTATAAGTGGACTAAAAGAGAAATTAACACCAATATCTAAAAAGGATGGTAAAAATACACAGAAAAGCTCTTGCATCATATGCCATATAATACAAGTATAATTTGTTTGATATAGACCTTCAGATTTGCACGCTTTCTATTATGGAAACTAAAGGAACTCAGTGGGAAGGTCTTGTGCAGTCCAAGCCCTATGTAATTGGGTTACAAACCCCAGAGAGACTTTTTTTTTTTTTTTCCCTTGGTTATCTGCATTTCAGCTGTGGCAGTTATTGAAATATTGGTCCAAGCTAGACAAGAATGATGATTAAAATAGATGGAATGCTCATCAGTGTTTAACATACATATATTCCTCATAAAATCATCTAAATCTAAATATCAGATTTTAATACATGTTATTTTTAGTACAGTATCTTTGATTTGACCTAATAAAATTATATGGCAAATCAATTAATTAGCATGATAGCAAATTAACATATTTATTGCCATTACTACTTTAACATGTAGAAATGAAAGCTGGAACTGACTTTAGAATTTATATTTTATAACTGATATTTCAGCAAACTCTGAAATAATCAGCCTAGAAATTCTCTATGCAAAATACAATGTTATTTCACTTGACTCTGGACGAGATTTTGAAATTAATTATGCTATTTTCAGTTTTTTCTTTGAATTCTACAGTCTGGAGCATTGTACCTAGCTGAAATAGAAAACCTCGGTGACCTGGTTGTGGTCTGAAACACTTGTGAAGGTGATCACTTGAACCTGAAGGACAACTGGAGCAATACCTGAATTAAAGAAAGTCATAAAAAGTTTGCCTCCACAAAAGCAAATATGACTTAAATAGAATTCTGAATACACAGAATCATAAAACAGTTAGGGTTGGAAAAGACCTTAAGATCATCTAGTTTCAACTGCTCTGCCATGGACAGAGACACCTCACACTAGACCATGTTGCCCAAGGCTTTGTCCAGCCTGGCCTTAAACACTGCCAGGAATGGAGCATTTACCACTTCTTTGGTCAACCTGTTCCAGTTCCTCACATGAATAAATAGAAGCATTATGAGGCAAAGCACTTTGCCAGAAAGTTTACTGGGCCAAGTCATGGGTATCCTATTCACCTAACAAGTCTGCTCTGATCTTAGGCAGTGGATCCACACTGAAAATTTAACCCTATATTTTGTTAAATTGTTCACATATATAGGACTATTGGAACTTGCCTGAATATTTAATTGCAGTATTTTAATGACTATATCGGATTCTACTATGCAAAATGATACATAACCACACTTTAACAGAACTAAATTTCAATTTGTTTTAACCAGTTTTGAATATTCACAGGCTCGTAGAATGTTTAGGATTAGAAGAAACCTTGAAGACCACCTAGTCTAACCCACTACCATGGCAGGGACAGCTTCCACTAGACCAGGTTGCTCAAAGCCCCATGCAACCTGGCCTTGAACACTGCCAGGGATGGAGGTGTCACAGCTTCTCTGAGAAACCTGGTTTAGTGCCTCAGCACCCTCATAGCAAAGAATTTCTTCTTGTTGTCAGATTTAATCTTTCCTAATGTGTAATCTAAATCTACCCTCTTCCAGTTTAAAGATATTACCCCTTGTCCTATCCGCAGAAGCCCTTGTAAGAAAAATCCCTCTCCAGATATTCTGTCAGCCCCTTTAGGCACTGGAGGCTTCTCTAAGGTCTTCCTGGAGCCTTCTCTTCCCCAGGCTCAACAAGCCCACCTCTCTCGGCTTGTCTTCACAAGAGAGGTGGTTTAGCCCTCTGAGCAGCTTTGTGGCCCTCCTCTGGACTCACTGCAACAGGTCTTCATTCTTCTTATGTTGGGGTCCCAGAGCTGAATTCAGTACTCCAGGTGGGACTCTCACAAGAGCAGAGTGAAAGAATCCCCTCCTTCAACCTGCTGATCATGCCTCTTGTGATGCAGCCTGGGGCACGATTGGCTTCCTGAGCTGCAAGTGAACAGAGAAGTCATGTTGAGCTATTGTCAACCAACACCCTCAAGTCCTCCTCAGGGCTGCTCTTAATCCATTTTCTGTCAAGCTGTAGTTATGCCTGGGATTGCCCAGACTTAGGTTGTACTTCACCTTGTTGAACTTAAGGCTCTCATGAGCTCACTCATATTTATCTATTCTTATAATTTCATATTGATTCTGCTCTTGCTTTCATAGGTGAAATTATGACTAAATTATTAAAAATATGATCAGAAACTCTGTCTTCATCACACAGTTTTTCAGTACAGACTCCTAATTGTGGCAATTTCCAGTCTCAGTCTACACAGACTTTTATTTTTTTTTAAAGACATTTTTTTCTAGGTGCTTATCTACTTATTTTTAATAAATACAGTACCTGTTTAATAAAGCAAATCCAGCAATATCCAATGACAGCTTTGGCTGATCTAAAAGACAGACCTCCTAAATCCTTGTTAGCTTCGCTCTCAGGAAATCTAGGAGTTGGCACTTGCTGTGGGAGCAGCTGTTCTCACACGTCTTACAGATGGCTGTGGAAAAGGAAATCAAATCCCCACTGAATTCAGACCTTTAATGAAAACTGTATAAAATCCTGAACCAGCTGACATCATCTCCAGACTTGCATTTTGCATGGACACAAAGACTCAAGTCTGGCTGGATCCTGCATTTGCCAGGTGAGTGTGTTACCAGATGCGCCTGATCACGGGTAGCAGGTGGCATCCGAGGCTCCTGGCTGGGAGTCAAGGGTATCCTTCCAGAGAGCTATATCATCGATCTCACCATCCTACTTCATTTAAAAACATCTATGTAAATGTTATGTATTTCTACATTGATATATAAGTATGTAAGCGTAACACTTATTAAAACAGTTTACAGAGAGAATATCTGTATAAACTGTATATAAACACATATATTTAGAATAAATATGTGCTGAAATTAAGCATCTAAAGAAATAGGTGACCTAACTTGGAAAGCTGGCTTATAAAAAGAATTCAACAATAAAATGCTTTGGCAACACAGCAGCAGGACAGGTAGAGAGGTACAAGTCTGAAAGACTGTTGAAAGTTAAATAATGTTAAAAGCAGAGCAGCAGGCTGAAGTTCCAGAGTGTTGTTTTCAGTGGTAGGATGCAGGATATGTTGGTTTAAAATATCAGCAAGGTCTGAAAGTGTTTCGTATGCACTATAACTTCAAAGAAAGCCTTTGGTTCATAGGGTCTCCGTGTTCATCTGTTTAGAGATCGATTCTTTTCCAGATTATGTACACTAAAGTGACTATATTCCATGTAAATCTTTTCAATTTCAAGCAGATTACTCATATGAAAAGAGCTGAGAAAAAAAGCGGTTGCTGGTCAGTTTGCACACAGAACAGATGTCTACAATGTGCTTCTGCACATCCTAACATGAAAACTTGGGTTTGTCATCAATGATTGATCAATTTCAATACTGCTCTCCAAATATGCCTTTGCTACTTACACTTCTGTTGTTGTCATAGTGGCCTCAAAACTTTTAAACCTGATGCAGGTGAGATAATTTACTTCACAATGAAGTGACTTTCCTCTCCAACCAGGTGCAGAAATAGGAGCCAGTCTTCCTTGCTCCTGCCAGCTATCCCACACTCTTTGCAAGAGTGAAGACCCTGGTACCATTGCATAAAGACCAATTCGTCTTGCAAAAGTTCAGATGCAAAAGGGAGAACTAAGCCTCATACATTTTACACCCCTTGTCTCTCTTTTAAATCCTAAAAAAAAGATAAAAAAATCTACAGTGAGTTCAGTAGATAAGAATGGTAGAAACGTAAATAAAATATGAATGTAAAATAGATGTAGTTACTATACCACAATATAACAGTAGTACATAGGAAATAGTTCATTTTCATATCAGTATCAATATGAATATCAATTAATTTGAAAAGAAATACAGTACATCCCTCTGTAATGCTCTAGGCTTCTTTGGTGCTCAAGCAAATTTGTGTTGCGCCTACTGCAATGGTGGAGAGAGGAAGGCATCTTCCTGCCCTGTTGCAGAGGGCCTCTCCATCCTCTAAAGGGCCCTAGAAGCCAGAAAGGGAAAAAGGACATAATTTTCCTTGTCCGTAATACTTGGCACTGACTAGCTCTGCCATGAATCCCAGCGTGGCAGCAGGGGGTAACATTTCTGTTATGGTTCTTCAGCCCCATGCACCTACACCTTTGTAGCATTTTTTCTTGCTAGGAAGATTGTGCTGTGTTTTTACTACAGGCTGTTTATGATAGCTAATGAAAAGAGTCTGATTTGATGATTTTTATCCATCTTACACAGCCTGTCAAAGTTTCTTACTGCCTTATGCAAATTCTTCTTGAATCTTCATTATGCTCCTGTTGGGAAAGTGCATATTCAAGTAGTAATAGGCAGATTTTTTTAAAAGTAATTTGGATGATTTTGGTGCTGAACATAAGCAAGAGAAGACCCTATAATTTTAGAAGTATCTGACTTAACTAGCACAATATACAGGGTTTTTTAACAAGCTTTTGCAGATTTATGGTTACTTAATGGTTATTTTTTACCCCATTTATGGTTACCTAAAATGACAATTGTAAATCACAATCCCTAGCATGAAAAACAACAATGATTTCTTTATGTTCTGAAAACGTATTAAAATACCCAAACACCACTGACTTTTAAAGGGTTGGTCAACATAATACTGGGCTTACAGCCAAAATGGCTCCCAAAGCAGACAACTTGGTATCTTTTTATCTTCAGAGAATTTATGTGCACATAATGCTAATAGTTGATCCTATAGCCAAAATCTATCCCCCTGGAAATGGTTTTGAAAACCAAACAACCCATTACTTTTTTTCCCATTATCATGGATCCAGCAGCAGGGAATTTTCCTATAGTTTGAGCAGGAATGGTGCATTTGTCCAGTGCAAATCCAGATGGCTCTGTATGTGTGAAGGACCAGCCCTCCACCTGGTCCCAGATTTTATTGCGGACTGAGAGCAAGATCTTGGTGCAGCTGAGGAATAAGTCATTGCCTGTGGTCAAGGGAAGGTTACAGTCATCTCACTGCTACTGCTCAGTAGACAAATATGGGCAAGAGATGAAATACAGTTTCTTTTTTCTGTCATCACCAGTTCACTCTTTTTTTTTAATTATGTCTGCACAGTTTTCTCCTTGGCATTAAATTACAAAGTTAATATACAGAACTTCATATTTCCATCAGAGGCTGTTTAAACACTTTCCAAATTCCAGGGTTCTACTGATCTGTCCAGTATTTAGTTGATACTCAGCACCTTTAAAGCTCAAATGTGCCCTTGTCCTTGCCTGGGAAACTACATCACCCATAAAAATCAAGGTCGTCATTACTAAATGGACATGAGATAAGTATGTGAGATAAATTACTTGAGATAAAATAAAAAATCTCCGGAAAAGCAGACAATTGAACCTAAATCCTACAAGAATATCTTATAACCCTAAGCATTACTACTTCTCCTAAAAAAAAAAAAAAATAAAAAAATTATGGACTTACAAAACTATTCTGCCTCTGTATTGATTTTTTGTAGTAGGAAAATGTACAGCTGTATTTAACCAAGCATTTACAAGATCATTAAGCTGCGTTATAATTATTAGTTTCTGGGTGGTGTTTGGTTCTTTAAATGATTTTCAGAATCACAATGAACATACATGGGAAGACTGAACCTGCCAGCCTGTCCTCTATCACAAAGAGCATATTACCGCTATCTGGGTACGGGAAATATATCTCAATGTGCACTTAGTACATTTTCATAGAAAACCTAGTTTTCTATTAAATGGTGGAATTTCTATTTCTGTTTTATCATATTTCAGATATTTCATTCAGCAGTTCCTTACAAAATTTAATCAGGGCCATTCCAAACTAAACAGTAAATAAGGCATCTCTAATTTTCAGGAATTAGAAATGCAAGAGCTAGATTAAGCAATGTACAGTATTTGTATCAAATACTGCATTGTTCAATCAATCTGGCAATTGGAGAAGTGCACAGTAGGGTCTAACTCTAATAAGGCTGAGTAGAAGAGGAAAACAATCTCATTACTGGTCCCATAATATTTTGCCCTCTTTCCTTATTATTCTCATGGAAACAAGAAGAGAATTTATAAAATTTTGCCAAACAAATGCTCTTCACAGTGTAAACCAATATTTTCACTACCAAATGAAAAAAAAAGGTCATGTCTGTATAACTCAATTTTATATTCCACTTATTTTACAGTAAAATACTCTTGTATTTATTTTCATACATATAAATGTGCTAAAAATTATTCATAATCAATGCTCGCACATTAAGAAAAACATACCATAAAAAGGGATACTATTGCAAGAAAAATAATGCATTAGCTCAGATTTATTGAGCCATCTAGCCATGTGGCTAATAGCAGGTGCCAATGAAAAAATGTAAAGAATAGCCTTATCATTAAACTTGTATAAAGTAAACTCCCAGCCTCCAGCAATATTGGGGTCAGAGAATTCCTGAATAAGAAGTGGGACCTAATATTGACAGGAAGGTGGTACTGATTGCAAGACAAAAAAAACCTTTTGATTTTTGTTCATTAGGTTTTTAATCCATTTGGGTTATTTGCCTCTAGTCAAAAAGCATTCTTTTTAAACATGAACACTGACTGCTCTTTTCATACAGTGAGTAGTAATTCTATTCCCACGGAATTTAAAACTGGTGGGACATGGCATTAGGGTTTTGAAATAGCTTTCTCCACAATTATAGATATGAGGCACTGTCAATGTCCAGAAATATCTATGTTGAGGTACTGTTATAATTTTTGTATTGCCATAGTTACTGTGCAACTGTTTTTAGTTTCAAGTGTCAGTCATTCACTTGCAAGAAGAAAATGGTCTAAATGTAGTACAACCTAGATAGTGTAAACCTACCTAGTTTTTAAGTTATTGGAATACCTAAAATAACCTGTTTTAAATAAAAAATGGAATGTATTTTTCGTATTCTAGAAGATAAAAAAAATGTATGAACCAAATTTTTAGACCTTTCTTAAAAGTTCAATTCTGTACTAAAATTAAGTATGAAATGCTACATGATACAAAGATTTTTATTTTTTTTTTTAAGTTGTCTAGAAATGCGGAAGAATATGTACAACATCATGACTTCAGCAGACTTTAAAAAAAGCTATAATGATATTTCCTGTGACAGAAGAGATGACAAGTTTGTGATTTTGACAATTTAGGGCTTCTTCTGTATCCCCAATTATTCTAAAGTATAACAGTAATTTTATTTGGAAATATAGTACAATATATACAATATAGTTTCCCCTCTCACCCCATTTTATTTGTGATACTTAAACATTTCCATGTAAGCAGAACCTTTGCCGTTTATTTTTAATAATGAGTGCATTGTGCTTGAGGGCAAAACGTTTCTCACACAAATTTGGAAACTATGAATTGTCTCCAAGGTTTCCCCAGGAAACCACTCTGAGACTAATCTCTCTGGGCAACTGTAGTAGAGGAGCATGTGGTGCCAATGCTTTATTACTGGCGTGGATAAAGAACTTCTCACATAAATTATCATTTAGAAAAGATTACCATAAAATCAAATCTGGAGACTTGTGAAGACCTCCCGGGTCTCTGATAACATCCATAATAATAGCAGAAATACAAAAATAGGTTATTTGATCTGCGTTTCACAGATCTCAGCATACACCAGTTAAATATGAGCAGAAGGATCCAGCCAAGAGGGCTTGGGCTGCTTGGCTCACTGGGGCTGTGAGCCAACAGCCTGCAGAATAGCATAGATGAGAGACCTGCCAAGGAAATTGTCACTGATATGAATATGAACATTTTGTGCAGATCAAGGGATAATGAACACCATGAGGCAATCTTTGCTCTTCCAAAAACCTCTCTTAGATCATTCAAACCCATAAAGAGCAGAATAGCTTCATCTGGCCTCATAAAAGCTAAGTCTTTTCTTTCAAGGTTGTCAGCATATTCCTGTCCTGCTGGTTATGCCTGCTAGGGCTCTATAAACATGGTTTGAACTCCACGGTCCAGCTCCCTGCTTCCTTCTTTTTGCATAGCTATGAATTTGTTTTTACTGTTAAATATTTCGTGAGGCAGCATCTCCTTTTTCTTTGAGAGAGATTCATTTCAGGGTGGGATTGTGGCATGGGAGATCCACAGGAAGAGATTTCCACATGACATCTCTCCCAAATGCCAAAACCCTGATTTGTGTTGGTATACAAAATTTTAATAAAACCTTTAAAATTCCCTTGATGTTCTGATCAGCATTAGAGTGACACAAAAGATACGTTTAACATCTGGACATGAATGCTACATCTCAGCCTTAATTTTACAGCAATAGAAAACGTGTTTTCTGGATTATTATAATTTTTCCTAGCATTATAGATACACACATTCAGAATTTATAGTTTTCCAAGGTTTTAAATTATTAAAAAAGAACTACTGCTTACAGAAATCCTTCTTTCCTTTTGATGTGTCATGGAGATATTGCACATAGAAATGAATGAATCTGCTGGTGTGTTTTATTCATCTGTTGGCAAGGTCTCATTCTCTTCCCCACCCAGAAAGCAGCTTAGACCCGGAGCATTTCCTTAGGCACCGTATTTACTCTCATTGCAGGGGTGGCTGAGAACAGAACTAGTCATCACTTGAAAACTGAGGTTTTGTTCTTTGCTTGCCTCTGCTTATCCAACGCACCATCTAGGTGTGCTTGCCCAGAAGTCATTCCTCCTCGTTTTCTCCATCCTCTTCCTCCTCTGCAGTATTGACCTACAACCTGAAGCCCTGTTTTACCCTCACCTCCCTTCTAGCAATGTGCATTAAGTTGCAATGGAAATCTATAACACGACTGGCTTAGATACAGCTTGTAACGAAGAATTCATAACTTTTTTCAGAGGATGTATTTTGTCTTGTACTCTGATTATTTGTGCCTCAAAACTATGGCAAGGCCCACATTTGGTTATTGTTGCTGGTGTGAGAGAGACCATTCTCTTTCTTATCCCATAAAATGCTGTCACACAAAATTTATCAGAATTTGTGTTACAAGTTTTTGGGGTTTTTTTGTTTGTTTGTTTGTTTTGTGTTTTTTTTTTTTTTTTTTTTTTTTTTCAGGTGTCACCACATTTCTAAAATTTTAAGTACTGTCAGATTGCTAGTAACACAGACAAGGAATCAGTGAATCAGTGAAACCTAGAAAGTGCTTTGCACAATTCCCAGTTTGTCAGTCAGCACTTTGCAAAGCCCTGACAGAATGGTAGAATGGTTAGTGTTGGAAGTGACCTTATAGATAATCTAGTTTCAGCCCCTGTGCCATAGCCAGAGGTATCTTCCAGTAGACCAGATTGCACCATCCAACCTGTCTTTGAACATTTCCAGGGATGGGAAACCACAACTCCCAGCAGTCTGTTCCAGCATCTCGCCACCCTCATAGTGAAGACTTTTTCTCTAATGTCTACTCTAAATCTCCCCTTTCAGTTTAAGCCATTACATTTTATCCTATTCTTACCTGCTGTTGTAAAAAGTCCCTTTCCAGATTTCCTACAGGCTCCTTTTAGGTACTAGAAGCTGGTCTAAGGTCTCCCCAAAGCCTTCTCTTAGCCAGGCTGAACAAGTCTCAGGAGGGGAAGAATCACTTCTCTTGACCTGCTGGCCATGCTTCTTTTGATACAGCCCAGCATACAGTTGGCATTTTACACTACAAATGCACATTGACAGATCATGTTGAGCTTCTCATCAACCAACACTCCCAAGTCCTTCTACACAGGGACACTCTCAATCCATTCTTTACCAAGCCTGTAATTGTGCCCAGGATTGTCCAGCCTCAGGTGCAGGATCGTGAACTTGGTCTTGTTGAACTTCAGGAAGTTTGTGCAGGTCCACCTCTCCAGCCTATCAAGGTCCCTCTCTATGGCATCCCTTCCCTGCAGCATGTCGATCACACCATACAGCTTGGTATTGTCGGCAAACTTGCTGAGGGCTCACTCAATCCCACTGTCCATGTGGACAGCAAATGTGTTAAACTGCACCAGTCCTAACACTGACCTCTAAGAAATACCACTTATTAATTGGCATTTCTTGAGCCATTGACCACAACTCTGAGTGCAACCACCCAGACAATTCCTTATCCACCAAGATATTCTATATGCGCTACATGGCTATGTAAATAAAATAATTTTGCTCTGAATCAAATATTACTTGATCACATGACTTTTGTGTTTAGACAATTCTACAGTGAATATGATAAGTTTACAATAATTTCAGCCACTGACAAACAGCCATTTTTCTTACCTTTACAGTTTCAACCTGTGTTTCATCAACTGTCCTATATACGTGTGCAGAAGTGAATGCATTAACATGTACAGTAGAACTACAGAACCATATTTTCGAAAATCCATTCATAATGGAAATATCTTCACCAACTGCTGCATCTAAACCAGTTTCTACATATTGCTCTGAGTGAGAAACTTTCTCATTCGGAAAGTGAAAATATTTTTGGTAGATTGCTGCCTTACTTGATAGTGGAAAATCTTACATGGCACGCAGTTCCTTTAGATCATTTTATAATGTGTGACTGAATATTTTGACAATGTTAAATGGCACTACAGGAGCTTGCAAAAGGGTCTTTAGTCCTTGCATCTATCCACAGTTTTTTTCTCTTCACAATGCAATGTCTTTCCATGAGACAGCTCCTGCCTGGAGTTCTTTTAAGGGGAAATGTGTTACAGGTTTTTACCTTTCTTACTCTTGCATACAGATCTTGTATCTAACAAATTCAACAGCTGTCTTGGAAGCAGTACCTGGAGCATATAGGTAATGAATTTGTATTCCTATTTACCTTCATATGTAATTGTCCCGGGTTCAGCGGTAGCAGTCATTTTTCTTCTTCTCAGTAGCTGGTGCATGCTGTGTTTTTTGACTTTCAGCTTGGGAACAGCACTGATAACACCAATGTTTTTAGTTATGGCTTAGTGATGTTTCATCTGGCCAAGGACTTTTGGAGCCTCATGCTCTGCCAGGGAGGAGGGGAAGCCGGGAGGAAGCAGAGACAGGACACCT
>JANRGW010038111.1:0-36483 GCA_024733675.1 Psilopsiagon aymara | reverse complement strand
AGGCCCCATGGCCCCTTTGGTCCTACCCGCAGGCTCAGTGTCTCTCCCCACTGTATCCAGACAACATTAAATACTGTTTACCATCAGACAGGTATGTCTGTAGGTCATTTTGTGCTTCCTCCTGTATGGCTTAAGGGGATCACAGGAACTTCTTATGCCTTTACCCGTACTGCATCAAACACACAACCTTGCAGTGAATACGACTCTGCTGTGACAAAACCAGCTTGAGGACAGGACCGGGTGCAGTTGGGGTGCTCAGCAGTGTTAACCTGGGAATACCCTGTCATTGAGTACTGAAGCTTCATGTCCACTAACTTGGGGTCTTGCCTATGGACAAGGATGTTAAGAAAGTCTGTGGTTTGATCTCCTACAGGTTTCTATGGGGAAGGGGAGGGTGAATGTCCAGTTAGATGCTCCCTGAAGCTTTGCTTTTCCATCTTGTTGTGTTTGCTGATCTCTTTGCGCAAACATCCTTATGCATGGTTGTGTTTCAGTTTAGTCTTTGCCACTTTGAATGTCAGATCACAGCTGGTTTTACATCTGCATGGAGCAATATGCAACCCTGTGCTTTCATGAATGTAGCATGAGCAGTTCTTCATGCACGCTGGTGTGAAGATGTGCCCCTCAACTCTTCTGCCTCACGTGCATAGCTAAGCATGCAAATACGAGAGGAAGTGGACTGACATGAAATATTCTTATGAATAGCCTTCAGTTCCGCTTGTTCTTCTGGGTATTCAAGACCTTGAATGCTGAAAATGCCACGTGTTAAATGGTGTTTGTGCATGTGTTTGCTTTGTTACTGCCTTGTTGTGGGAGCCAGTGCATGGCTGCTTAGTGTAGAGGTTTGGCAACGAGGACTTGCCTTGTTTTCCTGAGCCTGCTGCAGTCGTCCTGTGGGATATGGTCACTTTTAGCATCTGTGCTGTTTGCCTTCCATCAGGGAGTGTAAACTCCCTGCTTTGGTCTTGCTTGTGTGCATGCAAAGAGCTTGCGATTGGTCTGATGCTGTAGAAATGCTGGTACCTTGCAAATGCAGCATGGTTTCCTGGGGTATGTTACCTGCATGTGTGCTCCTTCCCATGGCAGCCCTGCAGGCGAGGTCAGGTGGTGGGGGCCTTCTCGTGGTCCAGGAAGTTGAAGCCTGCCCCGTTCCTGATGGTTGACAAATTTGGGGTTAGTAAAACTGTAAAGTTGTTGCTGGTCGGTGGATCAGCTTGATGCTAGTTCTTGATGATGGCTGTCACTAACCAATCGGTAACTAACTGTGGTTGTTTGATTACAGAGGGAACATCCCCACGCTAAACAGGTATGGTACTTGTCATCTTTTAACATTTGCAAAGACAGACTAGAAAGAAGTAGCCTAATAACTTACTGTTTTAACTTGCTTTGGTTTAGTGCCCTTACCCTTACTTGGGAAGCTTTCAAACATGGCTCTTCTTTTTCCTTCCCTTTTCCTCCCCCTTTGTCTAAAACATGTTTTCAGCTTTTCTTTCCCCTTTAAAACAAAACCTTTGCATGCAGCAACCTTGGTCACTAAATTTGCCAGGGCACTCAGCTCACCTGCAGTATGGTACACAGCAAACTTCCAGCAGGATGGATACTGCTTGTAGGGTCTAACTTTTGAGACTGGATTCCAGCTGTTGCCCCTCTGGTAGGGTGTCACAGGGAACCAGGCAGTCACTCCTACCTCATAGCATACCTGTTGCTACCCTAGTTTCTTATAACTAGCTTTGAGGCTGTTCCACCTCCTTCCCATCATAGATGAATCTACATCTCAAACAGCTGACAGCATGTTTTGTTGCGTTTTGGACACTAATTTTTCCTTCTCTGTCTCAGTTGAAAAGTATTTCTTGTTTTAAATAATACATGAAAAATGTCTGCTGTCTCTTTGTTTAGTTATTGTTCTGTGGTAGTTTTTGTATTGGTTGTAAGAAATGTACACCAAGGCATGTCCTGAAAAATATTTCTCTTTCCAAATGTGAATACCTATTATTTATTGCTGCTTACAAGCCTATTTAGGGAAAAATAGTAAAAATGGGCTTGGAAGTCTCATGGCTCTTAATCAGAAGTAAATTACAGGAACACAGAGTGACTTTAAGCATGGAGAGCTATTAATCAAACTGCTGATGGTTTAGACTCTTTAACAATGTACTTAGGACCTGATCACAGTGGTTTTCTGTGTGTGGAGAGCAAAATCTTAGTGAAGCTGGTAAGTAGCAGCGGCAGCAGTCTCCAGTCCCCATCCCCTTCTGCCTCCCGTTGTGGCACCAGTTGGGGAGGACAGAAACTGAGCTCCATCAGTGTCTTCCTAAGCTCTGGGGAATGCAGAGCGAGCACAAGTGCGCGGTTCTGTGTTGCAGAGCCCCGCCGTGTGCCAGTTGTGCGTTCCTCTCTTCAGAGCAGGCTTGAGGGTCTCATTGTGTTGCAGGGAGCTTTGGAAGTGGGTTCCTCAGTGACTGAAGATGACTCTGTAGTCATGTTCAGAAATGAGAAATAATTAAAGTGAAGCAAACCCCAGTTCTTACAAGAGCTGAGTGGTATTCAGTATAGTCAGGATCTTGCCCTCTGCCAGGGAGGAATGATGATCGTTAGTAAATGCTGCTTCTGCTTTAAATAGAAGTCTCTTACTCAGTGCCTTCCTCTGAGCTTGTGTAAATCTGTTGCAGTCCTCCTCACTTAAATAAGGGATTGGTCCTGTATGAATGATGCGTGTGCTGTGGTGTACTTCAGTGCTTGAGTGGTCGACATCAGGCATGAGTATGACAGTAGTAAGTGGCTGGAGCTCTGTGTTCCGTGGCCAACCGCTTGTATTTAGCGGCTGCCACCTTTTCACAATCAAACCTGAGCAAAATAAATAAGGGGAGTTGGAATGTTTTTAAAGCATGGATTAAATTAGATGGAGGAGTGTGTCTGGTGAGCAGTTAAAGTGGAAGGCACTGTAATAGGACTTTATTTAATGGCAACTCTAGTGTCAGACTATAAACCCCTCCATTTCTAGCGTAGGGCTTTAGGGAGGACACTGTAGCACAACGCGTTTGAGGAGCATAAATTATGCTATGGCCAGAAGACTTGTGGAAGCAGTAAGATAACATAGCATGGGTACACTTGAACTTAATTTGTAAAAATTTCTTAAACCTTTAAAATACCAAAGCTTAGAATTGTTGTTGTTTATCTCAGCATTCCACCTGTAAAGCAAAACACGCATACAGGAGGAAAACCACCTTCAGCTTTGCATAGCCAGAATTGATCTGCCATTGCAAGAAACTCCTTCAGGAATTTCAGTTTTAAAAGTTTTTAACATCCTTTCCTAACTCCTTTAACTGTTCCTGTACACTGGGACAGTGTCCAGGTAAGGGCATTAATGGCACCAAGGCATGCCAGCACTGCAGGGGCTTCGTTGGAGGCAGCACTGCAGGTCTGACTTGCTGAAGAAGCTAACAAACGATGCAGCAGTTGTACTGGATAAACAGCCACGCTTCAAGTAGCCACAGTGTATGTGCACAGATCTTTATCCAGCGATGCTCTTCTCTCCTTTGTCTCTACTAACTGTTATCTTGTTGAATTGCCATTTAGAATGTCCTTCTCTTCCAACCTCAATCACTACGGGATGGTCCATGTAGCCAGTGTGAGTGATGTACTGCTGGATAACTCCTTCACCCCACCATGCCAACGCATGGGTGGCATGGTTTCCTTCCGCACCTTCGAGGATTTTGTCAGGTACGTGGGGCATGGTGAGGGTTGGTTTTGTTCCCACCTTCCTAGATGGGCCTAAATGGAACTGGAGAAGGCCTTTGTCTTGTCTCGAGACAGGTTTAAACTGGGCTGGAGCTTGTTAGCTAAGTTCTGGGATTTCAGGTGGAAGTTTGTTTGGATCCTTGAGATGACAACATAAAGCTTCAGACTGCTGTAAGAACAGTTTGCAACCAGAAGAATCAGCATCTTGAACCTCTGCTGACTGGAGATCGTTTATAGATGTGCTGATTTCCTCTCACGCTCTTGTTCAGATGTATATAGGTGGGAGGATGTGGTCCTTATGATTTCAGTCTTGTAGGGGTAGGCAAAACCCACCATGCAGAACCTTTAGCAGTCGTGAGGGCCTACAACCGTAAGATCTCTGACTAATGTTAGAAGATCCAGGCTCTGCTTTGTTTAGAGGGGTGGAGGAGGTATTGCCTCCTCATCTTCTCAGTTTGTCCTGCAGAGGGAAGGAGTTCTTTTCTCTCCCTGCCCCCTTTAGCAACATGATTTGTGGGTCTCAGTGCTGTGTAGGCTTGCAGCAGCTTGTTGACTAATACTTCTCTGGTGTATTTCAGAATCTTTGATGAAGTGATGGGTTGCTTCTGCGACTCTCCTCCCCAGAGCCCAACCTTCCCTGAAGCTGGCCATGCTTCCTTGTATGATGAAGAGAAGGTACAGCAGTTTTTTCTCTGGAGATTGCTCTCAGCCTGGAAAGAGAAGGCGTGTGGAATGCTGCAGTGACTGCAGGCTAGATACTTTTCACTGTTCGAGTGCTGGAAGCTTTATGTACTTATGTATGTGATTTCTTTGCTTGTTCCCCAGCAGGTGATTCAAAGTAGGTGGCCATTTTCTGACTCTGTTCTAAAACTGCAACAAAGTCTTTTGCTCTCCGTGTAATTCTAGTTTGTAGCTTTTAACATCAGCATAATTACAGGATCCACAGCAGCATAACTGAGAGTTTAGACCCACAATTAAATTTCCTCTCTGTGCATCAGGATATTGGAACTGCTTATTCAGCTACCTTTACCTGAAGTCTGACTTATTTTGTGCCTTACACCCTTCCTAGTCACATTACATTCAGATTATTCCCTCTCTTCTACCTCTCAGCATGGTTTTGAAGAGGAAAGGATGAGAGGAACCTCTCAGTTTTTGCACTGATGTGGAGTACAGGTGCAGAGGGAGCAGATGGTTCATAATTGCTAGTGACAGAAGACCAGTTTCCCCTTAGAGACACAGGTGGCTGTTCCACCGCTCTGTCCTGTCCCCCAACAGCAGGAAACCCTGTGGGAATGCAGTCTGCGTCCAGAACAGGGCTTGGTTTTAAACTGATCCATTGATCTTGATGTGTGTGAGTACTGTAGCCTTGTTCCAGACTATTACCACCAACTTTGATGCCCCCTGGTCTCTCTTTACCTGCTCCTCACCTCACCAGGGGTAACTTCCTTTTCATACCCAGTTTTTCACAGTTAACCACAGACTCTTAAATGCTGAATTTGTCATTTCTCGGAGCTCTGATGTAATTTCTGCTTCCACATTATTTCATTTTAGTGCAGATCTGAAAGCACATTGGTTTGCTCCTACGCTTTGAATTCACTTAATTTCGTCAGCTCTCTTGATGCCAAAGTGCTCTAATGTCCTGCCGGTACTGTGTCTTATAAAGAGAGGACCTGGCCCTGCATTCCTTCTGCATCCAAATGCACCACATTGGAGTTAGCTGAAATCACATGTGACCATTGACTCTTACCCTGTGAAACTTCACATTTGTGAGGCTGCTTGCTCAAGGATTTCCCTTATGGTTTTCCTTGGTGTACAGCATGTTCTGCTAAGGCCATTTCCCCATAGGCATCTGTATGTTAGAGTTGTGTTTAGGGAGCCTCTTTTGAGAGCTCCTAGTTGGTAACTGTTTACTGATGGGGAATGTTTTCTTTCGATTGCAGGCTGCCCGAGAGGAGCCCATTCACATTCTCAATGTCGCTATTAAAACAGACAGTGACGTGGATGATGATGGGCTGGCAGCCATGTTCAGAGAGTTCACACAAAGCAAGGTAAGTCACCTTCATCCTCTCCCTGGAACTGTGTCATTGTGCAGGATTGCTCTGTTTGCTTTGGGAAACAAATAAATGCAACAGTTACAGCCTTAATTTGTCCCATCTAAAGCCTTACTGCTGCTTTGGATGTAGCTGCACCTTTCTGAAGCCTCTGGGCCATTGTTTCTCTTTGCAGTGTGTTCTAACCCATCAGGTCAGGAATTCTTCCCTTTAATTTTTGATAGCATAAAAGACCTTTAAGGTTTTAAATACATCAGATGAATCTTCATCTGTCTTCAGATGCTCTGCAAAAATGTCCTGTATCCCTCTCCCTGGTGCTACAGTTGTTAGAGGCATGGAAAGTGACATTAAAGTGGTCTGCATTTGTTGTATTGCAATAGTCTTAATGCACTTAAAGTTTCTTCTCCGTGGTGTTGGCATCCTGGAGCATCTAGTAGGGTATTTCTGGCTCAAGGTGGAACTTACATGATCTGTTCTTTGCCTCTTCCACAAGCATGGGCCACACTGCTGCATCGGTGTACCTGCAAGCACTGTGGGAGGACTGAGCGAGTAGCTTCTAAAATGGGGCTGGAATCCACATGGCTTCAGCAGCTCCCTGTTTCTTTAAGCAAGGAATATAACCAAATATTAGAATTAAAACTAGCTCTGCTGTTCATCTGCTCGATCATGCTCCAGGCGTTTTATGGGAGGGGATAAAGGGAAGGGGGGGGGGAATCCAAACCACATTAAACTATCAAATAGGTTGATCCAAATTGTCCAAATAATCTTCTAGTCCCAGCATGTTGTGTGTGGTTTTTCTAATAGAAATTAGGATCATATACTTGTAAATGACTTGTGGAGGAGATTGAGGCAGTCAGTGTAAATGGAGTTTCTCCAGGTGCTGATGGCTAATCGCTCTGTAATAGCTGTGGACTTGCTGTGAGACCCACATTATTACGATGTAATCAGAATCCTGTTGCTATGCTGTTATTGTCTGCCACTTGTGGAATTTTAAAAGCAATAACAATTTTTGCTTTTTAAATCATGGCATTATTAAAGTTATTTTCTTCCTCTTGCCATGAATATAGTCACTGATGCTCATTTTCAAAGGGCTTAACCTTAGTAAAACATTTCAGTCTGCGCTGAAAGGGGTTGTTTTGTTCCTGCTCTGCCTCAGTTGTTTCTTTTTTGTTCTTTTTTTTTTTTTCCCCTTTGCTGTTGCTTTTAAATTGGAAAAAGGAGGAGAAAGGAAAAAGTTTTAGGAGCAGAATGATGAGATCTTAACACTTCAAAAGAGCAGTGATGTGGCAAATACTGACGGTAGTGCTCCTTTGAAATGTGGCTTAGTGGAATGTGAGACAGAAGCGACCAGAATGGATGTTCTCTATTCTACTTGAAAAACCCCCAAACAAATAACACCTTTCACTTCTCACCTTTACGATATTGCCACATCTGGCCCGGGCTGTCTGTGCGCTTGTTGTGCCAAAATCAAGTATGTGCTACCTCCTTCCTTGGGTTAGCTCCTTTAAACCTCATTTCCCATCGTTTTCCCTGTCTGTGCTGCGCTCCCTTCGCAAAGTGATCATTGCAGAAAAGACCAACTTCCTTTGGCAAAGGAACAAGAGCGCTTCCTGCAAGACTTGGCTGTGACTCTTCTGCTGTACTTGTTAGCAAGGCTCAGCTGGAGGACCGTGTTCCTGTGATTCGCTTATTTACCTCTTCAGATTTAATTAATGTATTTGCTGTGTGTGCTGCCAAACGGTCATCACAGGAGAAATCCTGCCTACGAGCAGGCTGAAGCGGACTGGGAGCTCGCAGCAGAGATGCAGGAGCTTCTATGGAGCTTTTCCAGCTCATAGGAAGACTCTGACGTGGTTTTGACTGGTTCTGGTTCTGTTACTCCACTCACCTGATTCCATCCTTGCCTTTCACAGAAATCAGTCCTGATTGAACACGGGATTCGGAGGCTGACTTTCCTGGTAGCACAAAAGGTATTTTGACATCTCCCGTGCTGCTCAGCGCACTTTGCTTTCTAGCTCATAATAGCTCTGACACTTCATTTGTGTTTTCCCCTCATTAAAAGCTGAATTTAACTATATTTAGTTCTTCCCTGGTTTTGTTCTCTAAAATTTGAAATGCTCTTGATGAATTTGCTTAAGAAAATGACTTTACAATTGTAACCATCCTTGCAGCCTTTGTGTTCTTGAATTAATTCATTTTAATTTCCATCCTAATTGGTAGCTTTCTTCTGCTTTGTTTTTCCCGTGTTTGTATGTTGCGTTTGTAAGGACTTCAGGAAACAGGTCAACTATGAGGTGGATCAGAGATTTCATGTAAGTAAAAAGGGCCTAAACCATGGTGGTATTCTTGACCTGAGGCCAGGAGACACGTAAATGACTCCAGGTTTCTCCTTTGGTTCTCAGTCCAGGTTGGACATGGCTTGAAGCAACCTGCTCTAGTGGAAGGGGTCCCTGCCCGTGGCAGGGGGTTGGAACTGGCTGAGCTCTAAGGTCCCTTCCAACCCAAACCAGTCTGGGATCTATGTTTCAATGCCAACATTGGTGTCAGAGTTACGTGAAGTATTTAAACATCGCATTTCCAATACAGGAGCAGGCCTTTGCACTCAGCAGGGTCATTCACGTGCTCACGTCTCTCTTGATACCTGGCTGAGCTCATGACTGCCACATTAATAAAGGGCTTGTTTGGTGGTGTTTTGTGTTCTAAACTGCAATCATCAACTTAAATATTTGTTTTTCTTGCATAGTGTGGTGATTTCTTTAGTCTTCCCCCTGGCTTTAAGTCAGAGGAGTAGTTGAAGTGACTTGTTGGACTTCTCATAATAGCTTTGTGAGGTGGAAAATGTTTAATGCTCTTACTGCTAAGGATTACTTCTTGCCCCAGCACTTGGGCAGCAGTGGGGGCCACTTGAACCCTGTTTTCAGTGTGGCATTGTAAGGTATAAATCAAATTTTTATCCCTTGTGTATCTGCCTTGCAACTCTGGAAATCATTAGGAGTCTTGAAGGTGGACAAAGTTCCTCCTGTGCTCCACATACGTTGGTTTAGCAAGCTGCATGAGAGGAAAACCAGTCTACAAACCAGTATAAATAGTGCTTGTACAAATGTGGGTATCACCACGTGGCAATTGCTGCCACAGTACCGGCACAGACATGTGTCAGTCAATGGCTTATGGAGGAGATAGAGTGTTTTGGAGAGAGGTGTTGGGATCTTAAGCAAGGAAGTTCAGGCTTTAGATTTTAAAACCAGGAAGTTTTAGAGAGAGGAATTTGGTATTTGGGAGTGAAAAATAAAAGCCTATGAATAATGAATGCAGTGGTCAGAAAGGAAGGAAGGGATAACAGGAGACATCACTAAAAGCTGGCCCTGAGCTGCCACTCTGAGCGCTGGGCTGTTGGGATGCTCCTAGTTCTGAAGCTGGAGGGGAGGCAGTGGTGGTGTATCATGTGCTTGCAAAGTTTGTGGAGCACCTCCAGGATCTCCTGTGAGTGTCAGTCTTTATTACAGCTCTGTTCTATCCCGTTTATTACTGGACCAACTATTAACTTAGCCAGGGCCTGGGCTTGGGTTTGTTTTTGTTTTAATTACAGTCTATATAATTAGTTCCCAGCATGTTGAGGTAATAGAGAGTTGCTCCAGCAAGCTTCCAATTTCCTCATCTCATTAGGTTTTTAACGTGATTATTAGTATAATAATCAACTCTGATGATTTCTGTTGTAGCTCTGCACATTCGGTGGTTTGCAGGGTGTCTGGATTGGCTAATTTAGGCAAATTATTGTGATTGTCTTGATGATGGTTGGTTGATTAGAACACAGCAGGGGGATAATTCTTCTGCCTGGGAAATGGAGCACTCTTTTGGATTTTGGTACCAGAGCACTGAGAATTTCTGTGTGTGTGCACATCTAATTATTATATTTGCCCACCACACTCCTCAAATGCCTTGAAAGCAATTACATTAGGGATAGAATGAACATGGATGATGAGAGGAGGAATTGGCAGCATGCAGAGGAGGACAGGTAGGAGGGATTTGGAAGAGAAGGGAGGAAACTGGGAAGTGGTAGTTTTTTCAGTGTAATTGATGCTCTTAGATTCACCTGATGTGCCTGAATTATTAGATGGGATTTCTGGTACCACCAACTAGTCAAACACAAGTTACTTTGCTCAGCTGAGGCTGATCAGGTGAAGTTCTGGGGACTTTATAGGAAGTAAGGAAGGTGACTAAGTAGGTTACAATTCATAGTTTTCCTTAGGAAGAGAGTGTTCTTAGCAGTAAAAGTATGAAGAGAGCTATAGAATACACATCATTGTTGTGTGAATGTCTGCCTCCGTTATGGAGTGTTAATGTTATTGTATGGCTCCCAGACATTTCCACAGGAATCATCATCAAAATAGAAGTTTCTCACTATTGTCTGGACAGTTCCCTGCTATTGTCTGTTAATAATTGTCAATAATGACAAAAACCCAATCAAGTATCCTCTTGGCATTAGCAGTGAAGATGGGTTTATGCTTCCTCTGCTGTCTTCTGGAGGGAAACTTGATTTTCCACCACCCTTTGTGCTGTTGAGCACATAGCTGGTAATGACTCCTGTCATTTGCTGTGCTGTGGTGCTGCCCAGGTCTGTCTTGGCAGCACTCTGGGTAGAGCAGAGGGGTTACTTCGGGAGGGCTGACACTGTTGTTTCTCTTTTCAGAGGGAGTTTCCGAAGTTCTTCACCTTCCGTGCCCGGGATAAGGTCAGTAGTGTGTTCTTAATGGGTGAGCTTGAGGACCTGCTGTCTTGCAGTTTCTCTTCTAGGCTCAGCGTTTCAGTTTCAACTCAGCTCTTGGTGTTTCAGCTTCTTTAACCCACCCTCCTCTTTTACACTCTTTTCTACCTGTTTGATGCTCCCCAGTTTGAGGAGGACCGGATTTACCGGCACCTGGAGCCAGCTCTGGCTTTTCAGCTGGAGTTGAACCGAATGCGGAACTTTGACCTCACTGCCATTCCCTGTGCCAATCACAAAATGCACCTCTACCTGGGAGCAGCTAAAGTTGAAGTGGGAACAGAAGTGACAGACTACAGGTTCTTCGTGCGGGCCATTATAAGGCATTCAGATCTGGTTACCAAGGTGAGCTTTGACCATGCAAGGTCTCTTTCCAGTGCAAGGTCTTTTGAGCCATTTTAGCAACCTGCATGCAGGCATTTTACCTGTGTAGAGTGCTGTGTATATGTGCCTTCTGTTTGCTGGCTCTGCAGGAGCATGTTGTCAGGGACCTTGCATTCCTCTGCTTAAAGGAGATCTTTTGGTGGCCCAAGTGGCTTGTCAGAAGGCCTTGCATTTCGAGGCAGCTGTAGTTTCCCTGTGTTTCTCCTGCCCTGTCTAGTTTCAGATTTATGCTGAGGGCACAAGGCAGCTGAGTGCACAGATTGGGCAGTGGGAGTCCTGGCTCTGTGCTGGTGATGGATCTGCTTCAGGGTTGCACATCCTGCTGAAACTCATGTACCCTGTTGTCACAGTCAACTCCTTCTGCAGGTTTTCAACCACTCTATTCTTGGGCTGTGAGGTTTTGAGTAGAAAGTAAATTACCTGTTCACAATATTTGGCAGGAAGCCTCCTTTGAGTATCTGCAGAACGAGGGGGAGCGATTGCTGTTGGAAGCCATGGATGAGTTGGAGGTGGCATTTAATAACACCAACGTGCGCACAGACTGCAATCACATCTTCCTGAATTTCGTGCCTACTGTCATCATGGACCCATCCAAGGTAAGATCTCCCCCAGCTCTAAACTGCTGTTTTCATGGGGTGTGACTCACCAGAATTAAATGGTTTCTTGTTGTCTTTTATTGCTATTTAAATGCACCTATTGATTGAGCGCAGTTTAATACCCACTGGGGAGTCAAAAGTGGCTTCTGCTCGCCACTTCACAACAGGAAGCACAGGAAACTGGGACCAGTGTTAAGTGATAACGTGAAGGTCAGTTTAGTTATTCTGCAGATCCTGGAGTTTTGCTTTTCAGTGGAGAAAGTGGAGTCACATAACTGAACAGAGCCTGTTTGGCAGCAAGGAGGGAAGAAAACTTTGGGTTTTCCTCTAATCTATGAATAAATATTAAATATAAGAGTCCAGAAGTAGCAGAGCTCATATGTTTAGTGGAGTAACGCTGTCCTTCAGGCAATGCAGCTCACTTCCTCTGTGGGAACCAAGGAATAGTTTATTAAAAGTATGTTTTGTATTTGAAGCGAAACTTACTTTTTCATTGTGTGTTTGATAGAAACAAGTTTAATAAGGAAATAGCTCTAAGTGCTCTTTTGTTTGTTAGCAAAGTCCAGATTCTGTCCAAGTAAAACATGAGAGAAATCACGAGCTTAAAAAGAATTTGTCAATTCAGTTACAAAAAGTGCCTCATTTTCATTCCCTGATACCAAACCACTGAGATCAACATCATAACTAAATGAGCCTTAAACTTTACAGATGCATAAATGCAAGTGTTAAGGCATAAAGCATGTTTCTGGTTAGCAGAAGCACTACAAAGAAAGTCACAAGCAAATTGTAGAGGCTTCATTTAGTGGGAAATCAACATTCTGTTCATGGCTACCCAAAGGTGAGAGCTGACCTTTCATTATTACAATAACTGGAAGCTTAAAAGGATGACTTGGTTATGAAAATAAGTATCTCTTGCTTGATGACTTTTAAATCATGATTAAAAATTGGTGGCTTAAATCACTTTGGAATAAGTCCTCTCTTGGCACATCCAAAATGTTTAGCTTTGGGAAGTTCAGAAGAAGCCTGGATGTTCAGGCCATGGAATTTCAGCTGCCCTCGGATGTGTACCATGACTTTTCCCTAAGCTGCTGTGGAAAAGAGACTTTAGTTCTTGAAAGAACGTTAAAACCAGCCTATAAATTGCCTTCTTTTAATATGCACCATTTGCCAACAGTAGTATATTATCAAGTTTAATAGAACACCAGAAGGCCAAGCTCCAAGTAGTAATTGCTTTGGTGATTTAGAGCACTGTACCGCGTGTGTGGTGAAACGTGATTATTGTGGTGCTACACAACTGTTTGTCAGGGGTTTCCTTGCCTGCATTTTGTTCTTAGCTGTGAACTGTGCCTGGAGGAGAGGCAGAGCAAGGGGAAGCAGTGGGCACCCTGTGCCATGCTGGGCTGTGATGTGCCGTGAGGAAAAAGGGGAGTGAATTCAGGTGCTGTCCCTCTACCTCACTAAGTCCCCAAGTTGAGTTTAGTTCCTGCCTACCTCAAGGGTTATTGGGATGAGGACATCGAGGTGCCATAGCAGCACTGGGCATGTGCTGCTCTTCGGTGCTTCTGTCTTTCCTCTTGTGTGATGTTCACCCGTAACCCTTTGAGCAGGACCTCACAGCAGAGGGGTGGAGGGGTGACCGAGGGCTGGATGTGTCCTGAAAGGTGATGGGAGTTCTTCTCCTGTGCTTTAAGATTGAGGAGTCGGTGCGGAGCATGGTGATGCGCTACGGGAGTCGCCTGTGGAAGCTCCGTGTGCTCCAGGCCGAGCTGAAGATCAACATCCGTTTGACTCCGACTGGGAAGGCGATTCCCATTCGGCTCTTCCTGACCAATGAGTCAGGCTACTATTTGGACATCAGCCTGTACAAAGAGGTGACAGACTCCAGAACAGCACAGGTATGGTTCCCTATGGCACTGTGGTTTGATGAGCAAATCATTTGGGGGGGAGATACATTCTCCCTAATGAAGCTAGAAGACCTTTGAAGGTCCCAACCCAAACTATTCTATGATTCTGTGAAGCTCTTCTGTGGGTTGTGGTGTTTTCAGGTGATATAAAATTGCCATTCAACTTGCCAAAGGAAAGCTAATCTTGCAATAGGTGTATAGGTGTGTGGAACGCAATCAGTTATGTGAAGAGCATGCCTTCTGATTGTGTTTCGTGCACCTTTGGTCATTTGTACCTCTGTTTTCCTCTGGCAGGGTGCTCAGAGAAGCAGCAGAAAAGCAATTGCTGTTGGTGCTCATTCTGTAGGTCATAATAGAAAACATTACTAATTATGTGTTTCACTGAGTAGATGGAGAAAATCTGTGAACTTGTCTTTTAAATTCTGACGATACAGGGAAGGACCTGGGTAGGATGATACAGAATTATTGAAGGTGCTTTTATATCATTTTTATGAAGCATAATGGGCTCTTTTGTAATGGTTGTGGCTATTCTGCTGTTCCTGCTTTTCATGGCGCAGGAATAGTGTGGTTAACAGCAATCCCTACATATGCTAAAATCCATGGAGCATAGGATGCATGAAAAATATTTAAATACAGCAGTGTTTACTTCTCCCTCTGTAATAATCTCTCTGCCATGCAGAAGCAGCAGCAGAATAAATCACTTGGGCACCATTAATGCTGAACACAAAGTGCTGAGTCACCTTTTCTCCTCCTCTTCTCCATTTAAATGTTTCCAGCAGGCTGCCTGGCCATACGGTCCATCCAGAGATCCCAGGGCAGATAGGGGCTGGGTGCTTTACTTCATTTCTGCCTCCGAGTGGGGATGGGGAAAGAAAAGAGCATTTTCATGATCTCCAGTAGCTGAGCTTAACACTTGATTCTTGTTAGCTATTTGTGAAGGTCACCTTTGCACTTAAACTATGTCTCTGATGAGCTTTGTTTTTCAATCTGGGGAATGCACTTGTGAGTGTGCAGCTTTTAGCAACCCATTTCCAGTATTTGATTCTTTTTCCATTATATTAAACGAATTACTATGATAAAACTTGGAGTAATTGAGAGGAAGGTTTGTTCCCCTCGTGATGGAGGTTTATAGGATGGCTTTGGGTCTGTGTGGTTTTTTCTCTGTGTATTCAGAGAGTTATTCTGAACTTAGAGCACTCTTCTAAAAGAGCTCAATCATTACTGCTGAGCTGGGTGCTTCGACTTGGGAAGGCTGGAAAAACAGATTCATCATGGAAGAGTGAATGACTCCGATCTCTTGTTCGGTTTCTGTGGTGCTGAGTAGTGATGCTCAGTCCACATTTCCCAGGCACTTCCCACAGAACCATTCTGAAGCTTTCCAGAGATCCAAGAAGAACTGGGCTCCAACTATAGTAAAACCTCTTAACACAGGCTCTGTCACAGGCACTTGTTACCCTGAATCAGTACTTCTCCCATTGAAGAAGCGGCTTCACAGAGGAGAGTCTGTGAAGACTGGAGAGAGCATGAGCTACTATTTTTAATCTAAAACCTAAAATAGGCTTTACTTAGTGAATTTTATTTTAGTGAATATTTACTTAGCCAATTCTTCAATTAATTCATCTTCAATTAGAAAAAGATGTGCTGTGTGTAACTTTAGAGCTGATCCCCATTCTGTTTAAACCAAGCCTTAATCATGTCACTTCTGTCAGATCTGTTTCCATTAAGCAGCATTTGTACAGTGTTGGCCCACTTAAGCAGCTCTTCCTGTTCCTTGGTTGCAGTAGATTTCTTCTGAGTCCTGGCTGGGTGGAATAGATGGTGCCATGAAGCATGGCAGTTGATAATTCATGTTGCTACTTGGGGAAAATCTTTTAAGCTTGCAATATCAAAACTTCAAGCCAAATGACATATGCAAGTCTTGACCTAGCTGCCATGATCCGTCAGTGGAGATGCGGGTACCGTGCTCTTCGACTGCATAAATAACAGAGTTCTCCTCTCTGCTCCCAGCTATCACAATCCATCGGCATAGATACGGTGTCAGGGGAAATGCTGAGGAATGTGAAGTCATCTAAGTCACAGACTTTGTTCTGTGGGGATGTGGCTCTGTTCACGTTGCTCTCTGCTCTGATACGACAATAAGTCAGTGATACACAAATCTGTGCAGTAATGGTCCACACTGTCTCCAAAGGGTAGTAATGCATGATGAAACAGTATGGAGCCTGTGGGAGTATTAATGTATCTGTAGAGCACAGAAACAAGCCTGATCAGTCTGGAATATCCTGATGATTTTTGGTGGGATCTGCATGAAATAGGTGTATAGGACCAGTGGATGAAACACTAATTGGTCTTGTTTTGTGCTGCAGATTATGTTCCAGGCATATGGGGATAAACAAGGACCACTTCACGGGATGCTGATCAATACCCCCTACGTGACCAAAGATCTGCTGCAGTCTAAGAGGTTCCAGGCACAGTCTTTAGGGACATCGTATGTCTATGACATTCCTGAGATGTTTCGGCAGGTAAGAGCTTATGGGGCCTGGTGGGCAGCTCTAAACTTGTGTACGTGCAGAGCACTGCTATCAGTTGCCATCCTGGCTTGTCAGGGAAACAAGCGGCCTGAAGTGGCTGACAGGGTTTATACAGCTATGGGTTTATACAGCTACTTTGGAAGAAATTAGGACTGTGGATGCACTGCTGCTGTAGTTCCATTAATAAGTCAAACAGTAGAAGCTGGAATGTAGACCAGGGTAAGTGACACCCAGGGAATGCCGTCAGTGAGACAGGGGGAGGGATATTTTGGAGTGCTCTGGCTCAAATATGAAGTCTCAGTGGATTAAATCAAAATATTGCAGCTGGTCTTACCAAGAATCTCTCTTTCCATTGCCCAGTCTTTGATCAAACTCTGGGGTTCTATGAACGAACATGCCTTCCTACCAACGCCGCCACTGCCTTCGGACATCCTCACGTACACTGAGTTGGTGTTGGATGACCAGGGCCAGCTCGTGCACATGAACAGGCTGCCAGGAGGAAATGAGGCAAGTTGCACTTTCTTTAATGCTTCTTTTCTTCCCATATCCTGCAGTACATTGTGGTTTGGATTAGGTTTGACAATGGTAATGAAAATTTACCAGCCAGGCACAAGATCTGTTCATTCACTCTTTCACAGATGAAATCTCTCTCTTGAAAATGAGGTTTTTGTTTCATTAAAAATTAATACCTTCCATACAGTGGGTGTTTTAACTTCCGCAGTAAATGATGGTTCCATTCCAAACCTGTGCCTATGCTGGTTTTCCCTCATAATTAAAAAGCGCTCATTCAGCGATTCCAGGTACCTGGGGTTCATATTGGAGCGAAATCTGTTTTACAAGACTAAATAGAAATGTTTTCATTTGCTTAAAAACCAAAAAGTAAACCCGATTTTATGCTCTCCATTGAAATACTCACCCTGCAGTGTTTGTGTAGCAGGCATTGGCAAGGCGTGTGCAACATCCCCCTCTAGTGAACGATTTACTTGTGACTAAGAATCTGTTAGTGCTGCCGGGGTAATAGAGCTGCTCCTTCAGCTGAAGCACAAAGAGGCTGGGCTGTTGTGGTGGGGTTTGCTGGTATGTCATTCCACCAGCAAGCCAAAGATTGCAGCATTGAAATGACCAGAGAGTAAAGCTCACTGATAGAAGATGTGTTTATTTCTTCTGCCAAGGCTAGGTGGGATTCAGTGAGTGAATGTTCCTGCTGTCATTTAAATCTGAGCGCTTCTAAGTGGTGGTATCATTTATTTCTACTTGGCATGACTGAACTAGCACCATCCTTTTCCTAGATATATCAACTTCAGATTTGCAAAGGCTCTGTTCAAAAACGTCAAGTGTAGTGATGGGAGGAAATAGGGGGTTTCATCACTGTTTGCTACATATATCTTGTCAGGGGAAGGGTTTGAATATGATGTTTTCAGATTGAACCTAATCAGTAAATGGTGACTAGGGGAGCTCTGCATCCTTGTCTTTCGCAGGCCTATAGGAGAACTGCTTTAACTAGTATAATTAAACCTGAAATGAGCTATTCCCTGCATTCTCAGGGAAAGCTGAGGCCGTGGTGCTGTGGAGGCTTATGCCATCATCTTTCTCTCTTTCTCTGTTCTCATTCAGCCTTTGAGTGGATGGTGGCTGGGGAAATAGCGAAGTCCCTCAGGGACGTAGCTCTGTTCTTGCTGAAATTACAAGCACAGAGCTGCCTGGGCATGAACATGTAGTGTTTACTCTGCCAGTATGAATACAAATAGTCTTATTATAAGAGATTCTGTACCCAAAGACAACCAAAAAAAAATTAGGAGGCTTTTTTAACCCTTGGTAGACTTAGTTATGCTCAATCTGTAAAGAAATTACATGGCTGTTGTAGTGCGTGCAGTGGTGTTACCTAAAGCACAGGTTCCAGCCCTGCCTCTGTGGCTGTTGTGCCAAGGGGTTGAGTCACTGCAAAGTGAGATGGAGAAGGGGGAGGCATGATGTTCCCCTGCATTTTCCAGTCTGGCTGCTGAAGATCCCTTCTTGCAGAGGTATGGACTGTAACATGCTTTATAGTGACTTCTAGAATGGAGGTGAAATCCCAGCCCAGGGTTCGGTGTTGAGTGGTGAGCCCCAGGAGGTGCCTGTGCCTCCCTAGGGAGGCTCATGGATGTCAGCCCAGCCTAACTGGAGCTAGACATGTCGCTGTAGGACCATGTGTAGCTGGAATGAGGTCTGAGGCTTTGGTATTGAATTGTGTCACCAGTCACCACCACACACAATAGCGCTCATTCACGGCTGAGAGGAAGAGGTTCCAGCAGCAGGCTGAAGGACAGGCGACATTCAGGAGGCGATGAGCTGCTGAACAGATTCATTCCTCTGTGCTGCACTTGCTTTATCTGGATGAGCTGACTTTAGGCTTTTATGGTTTAATTCCTTTCAGCTGAGGGAACTCATTTTCACAAAGGCACACTCCAGGTTCTCTTTCCAAAGGAGATGGCTGCAGGGGTGGAGAAGGAAGAGACAGGAAGGTAGATAAATTCCGAGCATAAGCCTTTTCTTTGTTAAGGCTGTAAGTGGATCCATTCTGCTTTTGTTTGAGAGTCAGTCTGCGTGGCATCTGGGCAGAGAAATACAGCATCTTATCTGCCAGGTAGCAAAGATCCGTGGGGTAATCCATCAGGGTGGAAATAGCTGGTAGCACTGCACAGGAGGAGGAGTCAGGCCACAAGGAGCAGGAGAAAATCATCGCCATCACAGACTGGTTGGGGTTGGAAGGGACCTTAAAGCTCATCCGGTTCAACCCCTGCCACGTGCAGGGACACCTTCCACTGGAGCAGCTTGCTCAAAATACGAATTGGTTCTGCACTTCTTCCGTGTGATAGGAACCGTTCACAAAGTGTGGCATGTTTCCTTGGTTCTCTAAACTTGCCTGCATTGCTTAAGAAAGAGTTTTGTCCTCAAATAGATGTACTTGCCTTCAGAATGCCAGAAGCCCACATACACTGAAAAGCACGTTACAGGAGAGATGATCACTAATAAAAGAATCTTTGAATTCGGGTTTGCTAAATAAGCAAATGCTGTGTGTTATGTTACACAGCATTCCCCCAGCTTTGGTTAGTTCATGGTCAGTGCCAGAGGGGTCTGTGCCTGACGTCCAGAGGTATGAGCTGTTTCCAGTTCAGCTCCAATGAGCTGAGTTACTAAAGAGGAAATTTCTGCTGAAATCTTCTGGCTATGGTAAATCTAGCTGCTCTTCAGTGCATTGCACTGTTGTACTTGGTGTAGATCAGACTCAAACGCAGCTATTCCCATCGGAAGTGAGTGCCTCAGCGCTGTGGTACCAGCTGCTCTGAGGCAGGCTTGTCTTTCCTGCTGGAGCTGTGCTGCACCCTATGAACAGTTATGTTTTCTGTCTGTGAACAGGGGTCAAGCCACTCTTCCTCTCAAAGCATTCAGCCGGGCTGAGTGCTCTTAATTGTTTTAGCTGGCAGGGAAATTGAGAAACCAGCAGAAAATCCAGGAGATTTGTGGTCAGCATGTTCAGCGGGAATTCCCATCCCTGCTCCAACGCAGGCAGAGCAGGAGCTGGGAGCTGAGTTTCTGCTGGCCTCTCAGAGTTCACAGGTAGCATTCTGTAAGCTGTCTGTGTTTGCAGGAAAACCTGTGAAATGGGAATTCTCAGCAAGTTTCAGAACACAAAAGGTGTTTCCCTGCTTAGCTCCCGACCACTTCACCGTAGCCCACCACCTCATTTGGCAGTGATTATCTCTTTGCTGGGAGTCTCAACAAAAGAAGCCAAGGACTTAATGGACCATGAAAATACAACTTGCTCTTTATTCCTACACAGTGCTTGCTCCTTCTGAGCGAGGATCCTGCTTCTTGCCACAGCGCATGGGGAGCATGCAGTGCTGCTGGCCCTGCTGCCTGGAACACATCGCTAATGCTGGGCCTTCTTCCAGCCTCTTGCTCTCAGTGCAGCCAGAGTTCTGCCTGAAGCGCATCTGCTGTTTCTTTGGCCTGCAGACAGAGTCCTGGATGTTGCCTGGAGCTTTCTGCTGGATGGTTTCTGTTCTGGAACGTTCATGTTAAGCTTGTGAACTGTGTCCTGCTCTCTAATTGCTCTCTTTTTAGGAGTTTGGGGGGGGCGGTTTGGGTATTGAGTTGGCTTTTCTTTTGTGTGTGTTCCTTCTATTACTAGTCTGGCTGCTTTGACACCTCTGCTCATGTGTCAGACTCTTGTGATGAGCTCTGCCTGCTAGCACAGGATTTCAGTAAGCCCACACCTTTGACAAGGCTGAATGTGCCATGCTAAAAAGTGGAGAACAGTTTGTAACTAATCTCAGAGCCGTCGGCTATAGAAGGGAGTTGAAGATGACTGTGCTCTATCAGAACCAAACACCAGTCGATAGCTCCCTGCTGAATGCTCCTGAGTAAAGACTGAATAGACTTTGGGACAAATGGGGTATAATGTAGTGTATAGTTGAGCATATCAAGAACTGAGGACCAGAGGTGGATGCTCAGCCTGACTCTTAAGATAGACAGAGAACATTGGAAAGTACAGAGTTTATGTAGCTGGGAAAAGTCCACTTGTAATTATTTGTAATCTGACATATTCTAACCTTGACTGTCTTTTAAGAAGCAGACTTTAAGAGAAGCCCCTGATTTCCCTGTGTAGTTCGTGGCTGTGCTAAAAGGGGGAGATTTCTGCGTTACAAAGGGTGTGAAGACAGAGCAGTGAGCAGGGCTGGAGGTGCCTAGCTGCTGGCAACTCACAGTCTTTAAAACATTTGGTTTAAAGACTTCAACTGTTGATTGCAGTGGCTCTGCTGATGGCTGGACCTGTGATGTACTGACACCTTCTTCAAATGCCCATTGAAGGTGGCTTTGTTCTGAAGATTAGCATGTTAACTGAAGCCTTAGTGTGAAAAGGTAATTCCCTCAGCCTATATAAGACTTGTCATTCTTGAGCTGGGCGTTCTAGTGGCTTCCTCTAGCACTTTATGTATTTTGACTGCAATTTACCATGATCTCTGGCATTCGGACTGCACCATTTGCTGATAAAACCCAGCCCATCTTCAAGGACAAGGAGAAAGTGAGGGCGAGGAGTGCCTGGAGCAACACCCCGTGTTACCCTCCAGCCCAGGCTCATGGAAAATGTGTCATTTTCCCTATTGGCACTAGATGTCACAGTTTTCCCTTCTCAGCAGCATGAGGATCAGCAATAATCCATGATCAGAGCTGGTTGCTGGTGGGCTGTGGGAAGGTTTGGCCAGGTGAAACTCAGGGCGGTGGTGGGCAGAGGAGAAGTCCCTGCATGGCCTGGGGCTGAAAGTGCAGCTTAATGAATATTATACAAGCAAAGCTGAATAGTTGAACTGCATGTTCTGCTTTGGCACCCCATGTTCCTGTGGTTTATGACAGGCACAGGGTATCAAAACCCCTCTAATGTCACTCTCTGATCTATCTTTATCTGTCTGTAACTTCACTGGATGCAGACTATTTCAGCTGACGTTTTCAAGGCTCACACTCTGCCTAGGGAGAAGTTATTTACTGTTGAGTTTGGAAAGCTTCATCAAAAATGGTTTTGTTGGTGCAAAAGCTGCAGTGTTGCTCACAGTTGACTTTGTGGGCTTGGAGCAGGAGCTTGCATTAGATAGAGAATCAGGTTTGTGTTCAGCGTTGGGCCTTTTGCTATCCCCAGGAGACACTGCACAAGCTTCAGTCCTTGCAGCACAGACGTGCATGCAGTAAAAACTCCTTTAGCAGGTTATTTTGAGCTTTCCTTTTGGTGCTCTGTGTTTCTATCCACTTCCCCTGACCATCAGCCAGCTCAGTGCTCATTTCCACCCTGGCTTGCCATCCGAGAGCTCTCCAGTCTAGTGCAAAGAACCAAGACAGCACGAAGACACATCTCCTTCAGTCCGTGGTGCCACAGGATGCCTTTCACTGAGCAAACCTTTGTCACGTTTCCTCCTGGAACCGTTTCTTCCCATCTCTCATCCGCTTGGCCGCGTGCTGTTGGGAAGGACCGTGCCAACGCGTGCTTGGCTCTGCCGCCTGCGACTGCGGCTTTAGTGGCTAAATGACATCTCTTTCAGAGCCAAGAGCAGAATGAAGGAATCCTGGGTTTTGGCATTCCACCCTTGTCAAGGCGTTGAGGTTGAATGCCTCTTGCAGGTAGTGTGCATCACGCCCTGGTTTGGGGAGTTGGGTCATGCTGAAGATAAACTTCACAGCTTTTGGTCACAGTGTGAGTACAGGTCTGAAGTTCTGGGCATCAGCTTTGAATGAGGAAAGACCAAAGCTTGCTACATCTGGGGATGTCTTTGGTCCCTGTCTAAACACACCTTTTCCATGGCTGTGTAGGAGAGGCATTCAGCATCCTGGGGCAGTGGCCTGTAGTTTACCTCCAGAATAGACAGAGGTTGTAAAGGGGTAGTAAACCTCATGTTCCTTGATTTAACATGTCAGAACGTGCAAGTACAGCAGGGGAAAGCCAGGCTTTCATTAGTGTTCAGCTCCAGCATTTCCAGTGCTCACATAGCAGAACCCTTCAACTGTTGCATTTCCTTTCTTGTTATAAGTTTTGTATGTAATAAATACTGACATACAAAGGTATTCATGCTTTATATCTATTTTTACATATAAAACTTACATATGGTGTAGATACCACAGAATGGGAACAAGTCAAAATCCTTACCGGGGTTCTCTGAACTCAGTTGTCCTACTTAGAGATTTCACGACTCACATTCAGGTCTTCAGATTTGGGTGTAAATAAGTAAAATGAAGCGTGATCAGATACCTCATCTCAAGCGTCACCCTTGTCGTGAGAGAAGCTGAGTAAACCAACACAACTGGCACGGCTCAAGTGTCGATGCTGTCAAATACTAAGCAGCTCTCATTTACATCAGGTTTTGTCAGCTGTGCTTCTCCAGGAATTACAGATCCTGCCAGAAACAGACTGTAAAGCTCCCTGTGCCTGGATACCAGCCCCTGTTTGCCTTGGCTGCCTCTATTCCGAGCCTCTTGTGCCTTCAGGAGGAGCCGGGATCGGTTTCTTCCCCGTTCCCCTCGGTGCCTGTTGTCAACAGCTCCGGCTGCCACTCGCAGTCGATTTGTAACTGCATCAGTGTGTGTATTACTGTTCCCATCAATAGCGCAATTAATGTTGAAGTCAATTTTGGTGTTAATTTTAGGCCATGATTAGTGTTGACACTGTGTGTCAAACTAACGGCATTTATGAGCACCATGAAAACGAACGTTAGTTAATATCGTGGTTTTACTATCTGTTAATGGTTACATTAAGCCAAAGCTCTAGTGGGAGAAGATGTGTATAAAATTATATATATATAAAACTTGTGCGTAATGTATGTGTGTCGTGCCAGTCTGCATTGCTGCTGTGCTATTCAGGGAGCAAAATGACATCTGAGCACTGAATCCTAATCACAGTTTGGAACATCAGAAATAATGATCACTTCTGATCGGAGGTTGTGAATAATTCATCCGCTTTGATTTCCACGTTCTGTCCAGTGATACTTTTCAAACCAAATGTGTTCCTACAGGAGAATAATGGCTCCACTTCTTATGGAAATACTGTGGCACAAATCATTTTGCCAACATAAAAACAGTTAAATAAGACGGTTCCTGCTTTTATTTTTCCCCTCCCTCTCGCCTTCATTCCCAGGCGTGCTGGGAATAGAGCTGGGGCAGGAGCAGCTCTTCCAACCTCTGCTGGCTCTTAACAGGAGCTCGTTTTGAAGGCACCGCTTCTTACCTTCACCCATCCTTGTTCTGACAGTGCTCTTGGGTGATCAGCTCAGCCTGTCTGATTAACCTGTGAACTTGCCACTTTTTGGCATACTGCCCTTGACTTCAGAATCTCTTTTTTCCCCTCAAATAATGAGCCAGCCTCCCCTGGCCATAAATTTAAACAGAATCCACTTTGTTCATAGCAAAACCAGCCTTAGTTGTGCTCTGCGCTTTTTATTACTGGATAAATGGCACAAAGCACGCTGTGAATTGGGGAGGCAGGAAGACACAAGTTAGTAATGTGGTTCACTTTAATTTGTCTTTCCTTAAACTGCTCTGTATTTGCCAGCTATAAACTGTTTTTCTCTTTACTGTGCCCTGGCTAGGTAGTTTTTCCTATTCTACTCATCAGCATTCACAAAGGGGGTTTTATTTATGTAGAGGATGCACAGTCTCAGGTTAGGAAACTATTCCAAGACTTCTGTTACAGTCTGAGTTATCTAAATAGGCAAAGCTTTTAATTTTCCTGTTTTCTGTGCTGTCAAAAATGGACAAGCTGATGAAAGGAAGGAGAATCCCTTAGGATTATAGGTGAGAGCCTGTGGAACCAGTCCTGGATGCTGATGGAGCTCAGTCACTAGTCCCTAAGACCTGGAGTTAGTGCTGATTCACCTGCCTGCAGGTGAGCTGAGGGTGCCAAGGTGTTGCTGCCAGTTCATTGTGGTTATCATGCAGGTTTCTGGCAGTGGCTTCCTCTGTTTCCTTCTTGCACTTTACTGCCATGGTGAGTATTTAGCAAGTGTAAAGCCTGAGCATCTGAGTTGCTTGTGTGGGTTGTGCTCATCTAATGGTGCCTGAAGCTTCCTGGGGTGGTCCTGGCTGATGGGGTCAGTGCAGCTGCAGGGACACTCTGTAAAAGCCCTGTAAATCAGTGTTTGTGCCATTTTGAGCGGTGCAGTTTTAGAGAGAACATTCCCCCGTCTTCCCCGTGGGTTTCCATTGATAACTGGTGCTGGTTTCTGAGGTGGTATCAGAAAGTTGTGCAAGTGTCCACTTAGTTATAGCAGGGATGAAAAAAGACCTGTAAAGGATGGTAAAGAGCTGCGCTGCAGTAGTGTCAGGGTATTGGCAGCCATCCCTTGCTTCTTTATCTTGAGGCCTTTAACTTTGGGTTTGCACACTTTCTTAACCTGCTGTTTGTAACTGCAAGCTGGAGAGTTGGCACAGAGACGCACTATCTGGCCCCTGGCATCTCTTCCTTTTTCTGCTGTGAAAGTCCATCAGCAGAAGAGCAGAAGTCCAAAGAGCCTATGTGACTTTGTTTGTGATCCATTAGGTTCCTCTGCCAGCCTCTGGACTCATCTCTGTGACCCCCAGTCTCTCTGCACCCACTTGTTTTGCAGCACTGCAACTTTTTCTTATACTTTAGCAATAATACTGGTACATGAGCAAAGCATCCCAGTGACTTTTAGGGGTTTATCCTTCTGCCTTTTAAAGTGCTGCAGTATCTGTCTCTTCCAAAGGCTGCAGTTGGATGCTGAGATCTAACTGTAAATCTGCAAATACTCAGAGGCAAACACATTAATCCCTTGCACCGTATCAGTCAAAATAGCAGTGAATGGAACTGAGGGGAAGGTGAACTGAAACACCCTCATTCTGTTAACTTGCAATCTCAGCTCTTGGAATGGGAGGTGCAAGGGAAGGAGCTGCCAGTAGCCGGTTGTAACGGCTTTGGATTGCTGCCTGCTTTACTTCCAATGACCCTTTGATTAATTCCTCTCCCATTTTATTTTTTTTAATGAGCCTATTATGGCATATCTTATTGCAGATGTTGATTGGATCTCAACTGTGTATTGTGCCATTTTGATTTGGATTAAATGGCACATATCTATCTGCTGCTTCTCCTCTCTCCCCCTCCCTCTTTAGTTCATCATGTTCAGAATTCAGAGTCTCCACAATGAGAGTTTCAACCCTTCTGATAGCAGAGGATGTGCAATCGGCTTGAGGAATGTGTACTCAGAGCTTATGATCCTTGGGCAAGCGAAGACTGGGTGATGCATGTGGCTTTCAAGGGACGCTGCTATTTCCATCTGTTAATGGCATTTCAGGATGGCCAAGTCCCCAGTGCAGCAATACGTGGCAGCTGAGAGATGGGAGATGCAGGGTACAGATGTTGCTGATCTCCATAAGATGGGTCAGAAGAGATCATCTGGTGATTTTAAAAAGAGAAATATGCAGCGAAAAGCATCACTTATCCAGGCAGCTTTGGAAAGAAACTGCTGCAATGTTTGGGAAGCGAAAAGGGAAGAGCCGAAGAACTGAAAGGAAGGACAGTAAAAAATTAATGGAGGCAGTTATGAATTCAAGGATGATTAAAATGAGGGAAAGGTGACAGAGAAACAGGGTGGCGAGGTTCCGGGGTGGTACCTGGGTAGTCCAAGCAGATGGTCAGGGATCTGTTCAGCAGCACATCCATCCTCCCCCTGGGAGCTCTGGCACATGGAATAAATGCAGCGCCCTAAGAGGGGTGTCTGCTGAATGTGTTTTGGACCTATGACAGATTCCTGAATGGGGGAAAGGGGAGCCAGTATTGGTGTCTGGGGTGGGAAGAGCAATGGAGAATGTGCTGCAGGGAGTTCTGGGAAGCACTAAGACTTCCCAGCTGTGTTCCGCACTGGTGGCAGCACGTATCAGAGCTCCCAAAGAAAATACAGCCAGTGCAACACACAGTAAAATGCATAATCCCCCCTTTCCCATCTTGAAGATCTACACTTAGTTGTTGTTCTCTGCTCTTTGGTTGCAGGTTGGGATGGTGGCCTGGAAGATGACTCTGAAGACCCCGGAGTATCCTGAAGGTCGTGATATCATTGTCATTGGCAATGACATTACATACCGGATCGGCTCTTTCGGGCCTCAAGAGGATGTGCTGTTCCTGAGGGCTTCAGAGCTTGCTCGGACACATGGCATCCCCCGTATCTATGTGGCTGCCAACAGTGGAGCCAGGATTGGTTTGGCTGAGGAGATTCGGCACATGTTCCAAGTAGCTTGGGAAGACCCCAATGACCCGTACAAGGTAAGAAGTCACAGGCAAAGCTCTGCAGTGTGTTGCTTTTATACTACTTCTTTTAATAGAGGTGAGGGTAGATGTTTGCCCGACTGTTAGAGCCTGACTTTTCCTTGCTATTGGATCTCTCAGGCACCAGTATTGGCATCCAGAATGGGTTGGTGCTAAGTGCTGAAAGCATCCCTCAGCTGGAGCTGCGATGTTAAGAGAGGATTTTCTCATTGCTCTCTGGAATTAAATCCTGCTCCCTCAAAAGGTTCTTTTTAGAAGGGGTTACTGGGGATTCGGAAGGGAGTCCAAGTGGGAATTAGATGAATGAGCTGTTTTTCTCTGCAGGGATACAAATATTTGTACCTAACTCCTCAAGACTATAAGAAAGTGAGTGCTCTGAACTCAGTTCACTGTGAACATGTGGAAGACAATGGGGAGTCCAGGTAAGCACAGCCAGGTCAGGATGCAAACCTTTCTGTTCAGTACATGCTCAAGTACTTTGCTTAGCAAGGGCTTAGAGGAAAAGACAGAAGCCAGACTGAGGGTGCTGGGTAAGAGGGTATTGTGCTGAGGAAGGAAGGCATGGCGGATGTAAAGAGAAGGTAAGACCCTCATTATAATCTCTTGTGGGTTTTTTCCTTTGGGCTGCATTCTCTTCCTTTCTGGCCCTTTTTCCTATGATCAGCCTGCTCCTCACAGAATGACAGAATGACTTTTCCATGGGCAGTCCTCTCCCTTGGCTTTTCCTCTTTGCAGTGCTGCTTTGGCTACTCCAATGCAGGACTATTTCATGCAGAATGAGCCCAGGTACTGGTCCTGGCTGGGTTTTATGCACATTATTCTTTAAAGCCTTAATGATATTTAGTCACTTTCCATTTTCTGGGTAGCAAACTGATTCAGCAAATCATTGGACCTTGTGACTCGAAGGCTGCATGTGTCTCCCTCAGGTATAAGATAACAGATATTATCGGAAAGGAAGATGGACTTGGAACAGAGAACCTCAGAGGATCTGGCATGATTGCTGGAGAATCATCTTTAGCCTACGAGAGTGTTATCACCATCAACTTGGTAATCCCCGACTGCTTTCTATTCTTCAAACTATTGTCTGCTTCAGCTAAAAACCTTGCAGTGATATCCAGAAGGGACATCTGGAATCAGACTTCCGGGTGTTATGAATGGGCTCCCAGAGGCTTTGAGCAATGCCTTTGGCACCATTGTGGAGGTGGGGTCCTTCCAGACTGAATTTAAAACGCTTATAGGAAACTGTTGTTTGGCTTCATATTTGCTCAGTCTCTAAGCTGCTAAGTCTCCTTTTTAAAATAAAGATACTGTGTTTCACCTAGAAATAGAATGTGGAGTTTTGCAGTGAGAACAGACTTTACAGCCTTGTAATACAAACATGCCTGGTGTTATCTAAGTGTTTGAATCTGAGGGGTTTGGCTGTGTGGTGAGACAGAAGTCAATGTCATTGCTTTATTTCCTTAAGGTTACATGTCGGGCAATTGGAATTGGAGCTTACCTTGTCCGGCTGGGTCAGAGGACTATCCAGGTGGAGAACTCTCATATAATCCTGACAGGCTGTGGAGCCCTCAACAAGGTGAGTCTTTATGTCTTTTAGTCTTCAGAGCCGTGTGAATTGAGCTGGTTTTGTGAGTTCTGCTGGAGACTTGGGGAGCTGCCACCAGTCTGTGTCGCTGTGCTCGGTCCCTTTTGCTTTCTTCCTTCTGGGGCTCCTGATTGAGAAGAAGAGCCAACAGAGGGCAGAAGCTGTGGAACTTGCCTTTGCAATGTCTTTTCTTTGCTCTCTGGTCAGAAAGCAGTCCTTTCTTGACGAGAGCATCATACTGACAGCCAGAGGCACTGTTCCAGGCATCCCGGCTGGAGATTGGCAGGGCACCTCGGCAGAGTAAGGGCTTGGGCATGAGCCAGGCGAAGGGGAAGAAGGAGAAGCAGCTTCTAACATGGTGCTGTGGTTTAACCCCAGCTGAAACCAGGTCACATAGGTTGTGTGCAGTGACTGAATGACAGCAGTGGGGAAGCCCACTGACTGGTCAGCATCTTCTTCTACCCACTGTGTACTGTGACGGAGGAAAAGGGCTGTTTCCAGTGTCTGGAAGCTTGTGTTTCAAAATTCACGGGCCCAAATCTCCCCAAGCTTTCAGCCATCCACAGCATTGTGGGGGGAGCGCTGAAGCCTGATGAGGAGTGTGTGGATGGAGGTTCCCCAGGGGTCAGGCCTGCTGTGGACATCTCAGCTGTGGGAGCAGGAGGACCTCAGGCTGTACGAAAACTTACTGCTTTCACTCCTAAAGTGGCTCTTCTTTCCACCCCTCCACCAGAGGGGCTTTTTCTCCCTTTGCTGCCCCAAGCCTATTAATACCACAGCCTCCAGCTCCTTGTCTGAGGCAGGCACGGCTCTGTTCTCATCCCTCTCACTGAGGGCTTTGTTTACATGGGAGTTGGGATTGGGCAGCACGAGTGCCCTTCCCATTGTGCAGCTTTGTTCTCAGGCCCTCTCCAGCACCTGGGGTGGTTGTGCTTCATCACAAGCTGTGTTTCAAGGAGTGCCTGCCTGACAATGGCAGATAAAAGGAAAATAGTCTCTCGTTGAATTATTTCCCTGAATAAAGGGGGCTCTGCAGAAAATGAAGCATTGATCCTATCAACTCTAGGATGCAGTACCCTCAGTTAGATCTCTTACACGCGTCACACACCTGCATCAATGGAAGGAAAAGAGGCATTTGAAGATCCATCCTTTAAAAAGAAATTGAGTCAGTTTAGTGCTTGCTCAAGTGGAGTAAGTTGCCTGGTTCCAGCTGTCATTTGTGGGGGATCGGGGCCCTGCAGAGTTGCCCAGATGGCAGGGCCAGGCTGTTCAGTCCTTCTCTCCTGCTCTCTTCTTCCCAGGTTTAACTGCTCTCTCTACCCATGGAGTGAATGTTTTTATAGGATTAGATTAATCTCACTAAATTTTAGGCACTTAAAAATTAAGGATTTACCCTAAATTAAGACTTCTGTCAGCAGGTGTAGGCAGGAGGAGATGCTTTCTGGGGGTGACTCAGCCCATCCCTAAGCCCTCCCTGCGCATGTGTTTTCAGGTAGGCATTGAACCTCTCCCTGGCTAAAGGTCAGGAAAAGGAGGAATCTGTTCCATCCTATCCAGCTTTCCCAGTGGGACAGCAAAGCCCAGACCCCATAGTTCACCTGTCCTTGAATAGTGGGAGACTGAGAATCCAGTTCTGGTCAGAGCTGTTTCAATGGATGCAGCTATAATTGTGTCCAGGATTGCAAAGTGATGTCTGATGCTAACCTCAAGTGACCAAGCTTAGTCCAGTGGGGAGCTTAAGGAGAGTGTGAAGCAAGTGGTGAATGCTAATGCAGGATCTACTTCAGGCTTACCCTGTGTCTCCCTGTTCTTCCATGTAAACTGTTTAACTCCTGTCCTTTGAATTTAGATGGACAGTTTGAACTTTCTTTTGGCTAGAAAGTGGCTGGCACAATGTCAGCCAGGGCGAGCTAAGCAAGGCCTTCCTATGGAAGGAATGCAGAGGCTGTTGGGCATGATGTATGAGGAGTTCTTGTTCATTCACATGAATGACTCCAGGAGGGTCTCATGGTGGAAACCCATTGTAGTTCTCCTCTGTGGAGCGGGTGAGCTCTGCTGCTTCTTGTTCCCATAGAGCCTGTGCAGCAAAGCCAGTGCTTTACTTCATGGGAATTGAAGGTCCCCAGTCCCACTGACAGGGTCTGGAGGAAGGATCATGGCTGAAACAGAAGTAAATGCAAGCTGCTGCCTTGCATGCAGCAACTGGAGGTATCCTGACCCAGTTGTGTGGAAATATCCCTTTAGCTTTTCCCAATTAGGTCCCAGAAATCTGGGACAGTTTTTTCCATTGCTGACTTTTAACTGCTGTCTTCCTGGAGGATGCTGTGCAAGACACGTGGCCTTGTGTCAACAGACCCATCTTCAAAATGTCTTCTGTCTGAGGGAAGAGAACATGCAGTGCAGAAATGGGGGCAGTTGGGTTTTCAGGGAGCAGTGAAGGGGGCCTGGGGTGGTTTTGAGTTTTAGTTTGAATTTTCTTTATTGAAATACTGGAGTCTTTCTCATTTGAAGGGGGAACAGAGGGGGGCTGTGACAAACACTGTGCCAGCAGATCCGTTGCTGGTCTTGTTCATTATCATTATGCAAAAGCAGCCTGAGGGTTTAGGTGTAGAGGGAAGGGTCCAGCTGCCAAAACCCGACTGCAACCTATAACTTAGATGATGAGCTCAAGGTCAATAGCATTTTTAGCTGGAGCTAATGTTTGGTTCTGGAGGTTGGTTAATCATGTGCTGCCTGGGCCCGTGTCACTGCTTTGTAAGTAGAGTGGCACATCACTGCTACCAGGCAGGTTTAAGGGTTCTCTCAGCCCCATTGCCTGTCAGGGGTGACAAGAAGCAGCGCAGGAGCCGTGTGAGGCTTCCCTCTGCTCCTGATGAAGCTGTCTTTGTTCACAGCCCACACCGACAGGCATGGGGGGAAAGACCTGGGCGAAAGGTGATGTTGCTCCGTAGTGGGGACCCAGCGCTCTGCATGCGGGGCACCAGGGCTGCGTTTCATCCGTCCCCCTTTTGTCTTCCCCCAGTGCATTTCAGCAGGGGGTGGAGAGGTGGAAATGACATTTCATTCCTGTGCCGGGAGCGTGTGCGCGCGCGCCTGTGCCGAGCCCGCTGACCCCCCTGGAAATGGAAATAATGATAATGCGCGTCTCCCGACTGCATCAAAGTATCAGCACATCAAAAGCCAGGAGGCATGAAATGCAAATGATAAAGTGAAAGCAGATGGATTGTGCATGATCGCCTGATGCCCAATGAATTTTAAGAGCTGCCGGTTCACATGGGGAGAGGGGCTGAAATAAACACGTTATCCCGGCAATTCTGCTTTTTGTTCTCTGCTGCTCACTCCTGACAATATTTTTTCACACTCCAGCGAGCAGCCACTCCATCTCCCTCCCTCTCCCTCTCCCTCTCTCTCTCTCCAGCGCTGTCTACCTCGCACACGTCTCGGGTCATGTCGCCGCAGCTCCGGTGGAAATAATAAGATCTAAAGCACGAGGTTGTTATTTGCATAGAAATAGCATGGAGCCCCAGGCAGCGCGGGGGAAGGACACAGAGATCATTTGTCTAAAATTGTAATGAAAACTTTTGCTGAGGCAGAGGTTTTTATATATATCTCTCTCTATATATTTTAACTTTGCTTCCCTCTTTTTTCCACCCCCCACTTCCTCTCTCAACTCCCTTTCCCCCCCCGATTTCATCTTTAACAGGTTAATTCCCACTGGTTTTCTCTCTAATAGATGGAAGAAGAGCCCAGCGTTCCCAGTTTATGCATTGCTCATCTGGTTCAAGCTTCCAGTCCTCACAAGGATGTTCCCAAGTCTGTGGCTGACCTATTTATAATGAGTTTGCTCCTCCTTGTCTTTCATGGTGAAAAGGAAGCCTGTCTTTAAGACTGTTTTGTTAGTGTAAACAAATAGCAGCTTTCAATCACGTCTCTGCAGAGACATGTCTTGGGCTTCCTCTAAGGGAAGCCAGGTTTAGCAGAGATCTTCAGAACCCTCTACTACTAACTTGTTGCGCATCAGTGTTACAGAGAGGGCTTCAGAACCATCTGCTACGTTGGTACACATCAGTCTCTTATAGAGGTGGTCGGCCTGGTGATCTCAGTTTATTTTCTGAGGGATGGTGAACTGTCCCCCTCACTGCACTTCACAACGGGACGTCTAAAGCGGTCCTCACTTCTGGAGGTGAAGAATGTAACCAGTGGTGTTCTGTTTCCTCTCCTCCTCCTGTTTAGCTTTATTCCCCCCCCCCCAATGATATCCTGTAGTACATAGGGAAAGAGGCAGTGAAGGTGGAGGGTCAGAAACCACTACAGTCTGAGATGTCCAAAGCATAGCTCAGAACCAGAACTCGGGATCTCATTTTCCAGTCTGCAGCCAGCTGCCTGGTTGTGGTGTGATGCCTTTGATAGCAGTTACCTGCTGGCAGCTTGGCCTTGAATCCTTAGTTCATCTGTATTTGGGATGTGTTTTGAGCTCTTCAGGTGGGGAGTACCTGCATTGGCAGGGTGGGTAGCCCCATCCTCAGGACTTCTTTCTGTGGAAGGTTTTGCCTTCAAAATGATCTTAATTTAAACAGTGTGTCTGCTTGTATAACCTCTTCTAGACCTGAAAGAGCTCAGGAGCTAACCAGACAGGTTAGTAATGCGCTATTTCTAGCACTGAGAACTGGTGATTTTAGGGGGGAGAAGATGCTTCTGAAGAACAGCTTTTAGAGGGGTGAGGTGAACTGATGAGTGGAACCTTGATTGTTTGCTAAGGCAATAAGTAAACATCCAAAGAGCTTCCAAGCCTTTGTCCAATGATCTTTCCTGAGGAGCTCTTCCACTGATGCAGACACCACTGTGGTGGTGAAGATGTTAACGTGATGGGCAATGTGTCAATCAGGTGACTGTGGGTGAGTCCCTGAGGACTTGTTGATACAACAGACCATAATTGCTGTGAGGATCATTTTGACAATCTGCATTTGAAGCCCAACAGCCCCTTTGCACAAGGCCAGGAGAGAATAGCCTCATACTTTAGTTCAGCTCTGAATTGTATTGACTGTCAAAGCCAGAGCTGAGGTCGCTGTGGCTGCTTTTGAGGAGATTTATGGTTTCATTGGTGTAGATCTGCAGCTGAATGGTGGGAGCACCCACATGGCAGGCAGAGGAGCAGTGTACATGTGAGAGAGCTTGAACCAGCTCATTGAGTGGTGGTTATCCCCTGCTGTCGGTTGCTTGGTGACATAAGTTTATATTGAGGCACTTCAGCCAACGTGGTTCTGTGCTGTTGGTGGCTCTTCAGCATCTTCTGACTGACACGTGGAGGTACCCTGCCTGCTGTTGGGGTGTCATTTGGTCCCAGTACTAAAGCAGCCTGGCACTGACCTGATGGTTGCAGGCTGTGGCTGGGGGAAGCTGCAGGACTTGGTGGATGCGCTGGGACTCAGTATCAGGGTGAGAACATGGGTCAGGGCTTGGGAGGACCAGGCAGAGCTGCTCAGGGTGCTGGATCGGATCTGTAGCTTGCTGGAGGAGCTTGTGTGAGGAATAGGGAGCTTACACAGCCTGTGAGTGATGGGTCTTCAGTCTCACAAACAGTAATATTTACCCCTCAATTTCACCATGTGGAAGAATAAATAGAAGCACTGTGAGACTGATGCTGTTTCAGGGGTTTACTGTAAAATGCAGACTGGGGAAAGCTCTGCTTTTGAGATTCAAGGCAGGGATAGCTCAGTATCTGCTCAAGATGACTCCAGTCTTGGGATTAGATCAAAGCAATCATGTGAGAGCAATCATGTGAGTTAGAACAGCAAGTGCCATCCCTGTCATTCAAAGGAGCATTATAATTATTAATGCATGATATGAATCTTTCTGTAGTGGCACAGCAAGACTATTAGGAAGATAGGTATGGGTGCCGGGTGTTTGAGAATGCTAATCAAAGAGGGTCTAGGAAATGTCAAACAGAAATCGACACTTCAGCAGCATTCAGCATCCACGGCTCCTGATGGAGCTCACCAAGGTTACCCTGCTCTGGGCTCCAGCAGTGGGGGAAGCAGGAGGAGCTGCTCTGCTGGGTCTGGGGTGGATGCAGGAGGTGATGTGATGAGAGCAGGGATGCAGGTTGGTTTCTTCAGCTCTTTCAGGAGCAATGCAGGACCTTGGTGCTGGTGGAGGTCTCCCTCATGTAGGTCACCTTCACTCCCACCCTAACCAGGCCAGTCTGGTTTGAGAACCAAGGTCACAGTAAAGCTGTAATAAATCAGTCCCATTTTAGCAATGTTTAGCAATAGGAAGAGAGCAGAATTGATTCCCTTTAGTGCCAGTGAGAGGCGTTAGCTGCTGGGAGAGCTGGTCGGTGGCAGTGCTGATCACACAGAGGTCTTTGCTCCATGATGAATGTGAGCAGGATGGATGCCTGGACTTCAGAGGAGTGCAAATAAACAGACATTACCCTCTGTTTCTACATTTTATTTTTAATTGCCTTTCTTTAAGTGCTGATATTTGTGTATTGTTCCCATTAGAGACAATTTACGTTCCAGGCATCGCATTATCAGTCCCTTTATGTTTGCTTAGGGAAGAAAGTCTAATAGATTTCTGTTGACTTCTTTTTTTCTTCCCTCCTTCTATCATTTTTAATATGGATCTTGATCAGTTTATCTATGGGAATGGTGCTGGTGCTGTGTGTGTATTTATTCCTGCTAAAGAAGAGTTTCTTTTGCCCAGTGGCCTGTATTCTGCCTATTTACACCTGCCAGGGAAACTGATGGATTCCAAACCCTCTATAGGTATCATCAAACCAGGACTGCATCCCAGTTCCTGGAGGGTTCCCATGCCTGCAAGGTATGTTCTTATTGGAGCATTAACTCAGGTACCTGATGTTCAATGGAGCTGAAGGGAAGAAGGCCCAGAATAACTGATCCTGACCACCCTTCTTTTGGGTGTTCCCTGTGGTTATCAGGGACCTGCCTGTGGGTCTCTCCTGCAGTGACTCGTGGAGAAGTTACCTGTCCTTCTGGAGGTATTGCCCTTCCCTGTGAGGGTGCTGAGGCGCTGGCACAGGGTACCCAGAGAAGCTGTGGCTGCCCCATCCCTGGCACTGTTCAAGGCCAGGTTGGATGGGGCTTGGAGCACTCTGCTGCAGTGGAAGGTGTCCCTGCCCGTGGCAGGGGTTGGAGCTGAAGGAGCTTTAAGATCCCTTCAACCCAAACCAGCCTGTGATTCTTTGGGGTGCAGAAGGTGACCAAGGGAATGGCCAAACCAGGATCTTTAAGTATACTGAAGTCAGTCATTAATATTGTTTGGTGGGCTGGTGTGTGGCTTAGGGACCCCCTGCCTGGGACAGGTGGGATTTATGGGTGTTTGCACCATGTAGAATCAGGGGCTGTAATTTTAGTTTGCAAAGTGTATTGAGTCCTTTTGATTTAGCACTGACTGGTGGAGTGACCTTGAGCAAACCGAGCGCCATGGAAGGAGAACTAGGCAGGGATTCTTTGACAAGACATATTTCATTTGAAAATGCCACCTCACTGAAACGGGAGCTCTTCAGGAAACAATACCACGTTTGATGAATTTCTCATTTGGAATTTTTTGGGTCAGATGAAAAGTTCTTCTTTTGGTTTTGTCTTTGTTTTTCCCAATTGGCTTTTCAAAGGAATTCTTTATTTCTAATACTTACAAGAAATCTCTCACAATTCAGAAAGGAACATCTTGACCCTGTCTGATATTTGACCAGATCTCAGGATTGCAAAATGTGATTGTTACAATCCAGAAACCTTCAGCAGTCCTCATCAGTCCTTGCAGGATGGAAGAGCTGTTTCCTCCCAATCATTTTTTGTGCTGCCACCAGCAAAGAGAGGGAATGTCTCCTCTGTGATCTGCCTGGAGCCCTGCTCCTGTGTACTGCTGAGGCGCCTTGGCATCCACAGGCAGAAGGTAGTGGAGAAATCCCAGCTGCAGCCACGGTGTCCCTCTACATGTGTCTTCCTCTGCTGCCTCTGGGGTGAAGTGCAATTGCTTTGCCTCCTTTCCCCCCCAATCTCACTGAGTTAAAGCAAGACTCCACCAGCCAGACCTGCCCGTGGATTTGCAGTCAGTAGCCATCTCTAATAACCATCCGGCTGTCAGCTTCCCCCCCCCACCCCCCCCCCCCCACCCCCCCCAC